>PVHP010005336.1:0-65693 GCA_004024765.1 Zapus hudsonius
CCATTGGACCCAGCTATCCCTCTATTGGGCATCTACCTTCAAGATTTCTTGCCTAAGCACAGAGCCATTTGCACAACCATGTTTATGGTGGCTTAATTCATAATATCTAAAAATTGGAATCAACCAAAAATGCCCATCCACTGGACAAATGAATATCAAAGTTGTACATTTACACAATAGAATTCTACTCAGCTGAAAGGAAAAATGACATAATGAAATTTAAAGAACAGTAGACAGACTTGGAGCAGATCATTCTTAGAGACCTCACACAAGAACAGAGAGACAAATAACATACATTCTCCCTCATATGTGGTTCCTAACCAGGTTAAGCTTAAACACTAAGCAAACCTGACAGGTGAATTCAGAGACAGACAGAGGAGATGAGAGGACTTAGAGGGAGGCAGGAATGGGATGCTTGGGGGATTTAAACAATAAGCTAAACCAATAATGAATCCATACCATAAAATCCTTACTTTCATACAATAAGCTCTTGAGGAAGCTGTGGGCACTGCATGATATAAGGGGCCATGAATAGAGTGGGAGGAAGCCTAACCCCAAGACAAACTGCTTTGTCCTGTACTTCCTGTCTCAGTCATTGGTTACTTTCCACATTGAGCTGTTAATCATAAAGAAACACAAGGTTCCCAAAACAAGACAGGCTTATGTCAAAGCTCTTGAATGCCCACCCCAGGCCAAAGATAAGACCCTATTTTTGAAAATACTACAGAAAACCATCACACAACACTGAGAGACCCTGCGAGATCCAGAAGGGTAACCAGCATGAATAGTGCTGGAAGGCATTATATACGCTGCCAGGGGAAATTGGTCAATAATATTTGTAGAATCCAGAGGCCACTGCTTTACAACACTTGATGTCACAAGAATGCTGAGAACACTGATACATGGAAGAAACCAGCAAGTCAAGAAGTGCTCACCTGTGCAATAGTGGTGCAAAACCTAGGTGGGCAATCAACAGCTTACTGATTGGCTAAGAGATCTGGGCAGTGACAAGGAATCCTCAACTAGAACTGGGATTCATGGAAAACTCTTACTGAGACCAAGAACCCAGGCTTCAAGGGGAAACTCCCTCTAACTAGAGATCTGCAGAGAGGCTACAGTGAGAACTGTGGGCAACCCAATTCTACCAACAAGACATGGGATGATGGCTGACACCTAGGCAGGAGATGAACCATACTTAGCCTATCATTTAGGGTCCAAATGAAACTTATGAGGAAGTGGTAAGATGAGCAAGAGACCTAATTCTACAGCAAGTCAGATAACTTATGAAAGGACAATGAAGACAGACACTGAGGATACCCACAAAGCAGAAATCCAGAGAGTCTTATGATCTCAACAATAAAGCAGACTTAAAATTCACCCACAATGACTCAGGGAACTGAGTGGAAGAGGGGGCAGAAAGATTGTAAGAACCATGATGGGGGAGAATATCCTAAGTCATTGCCCCCCTCAGCAGCACCACATAGGCACACAAAAAATTGGCTCCCTCTTGTACAATTGTAACCCCCTACCTCCATAGATTGATCCAGTATGACCACTTAGGAGGGCCCTCAGTGGGTTGGGGACAGGGAGGAAGGAATTGGGGGTACCATCATAAGATTTGCTCATACAATGTATCTAATTATTGACAATAAATATGTTTATTTTAAAAACTCTAAAAAGCAGAGGCTTTGAGGAGGTTGCTCAGTCAGCAAAGTGCTTGCCTCCCACAAGCATGAGAACCTGAATTCAGACCCCAGCACCCATGTAAATGCACATGATGGTGATTCCCGTGCTGGGGACGTAGAGATCAGCAGATTTTTGGAACTTGCTTGAGAATCCACTAGTCTAGCATTAGGCCACTAAGAGATCCTGTCTCAAAAAGAGTTGGGTGGTTTTCCTGTAGATGATACCTGAGGTTGTCTTATGTCTTGCGCACTGTATATGTACACTTGCATATACAAGTGACCACACATATACACGCCCACTCATAAATACACAACAAGCTACAAATGCATATTATAGATCCAGATATCAAGGCAATGCTGGCATTAGAGAATGAATTTGGAAGTCTTCTTTGTTGTTCAATTTTATGGAACCATTTAAGGAATAATGATGTTAGCTCTTTCAAGGTAGGGTAAAATTTGGCAGTGAATCTGGCTCTAGGCTTTCCTTTGTTAGGAAACTTTTAATTAATGCTTTGATCTCATTGATTGTTGTGCATCTGTTTACATTGTTCATCATATCTTGATTTGATTTTATGTCTAGGAATTTCTTCTAGAATTTCCAGACATTTAGAATATAGATTTCAAATATTTTCTTACACAGTGTTCTCTAGTTCAGTATGTTTTGATGATGATGATGATGATGACGACTATAAATCCAATCATGTTTACAATGAAGAATAACCATTATCATGATAAACCTCCCTCTCAGAACTGCCTTAGCTCTTCCCAAATTTTGTGCTTTCATAATTTTTATTCTTTTTTCCTTTTCTTCCTCCCCTTCCAGTAGACCTCTTATTTTATCTAACGAGTCCCTCTTCTACTTCTACTTTGATGAAGCTGTGATTCTGTTTTCATTTGATTCTAGAAATTTTTAAATTTCCACCCTGATTTCTTTTTTTTAAACTATCTTGGCTTTATTATAGCTAATGAATTTTTGAGAAATAATATACTGTCAAGTTTAAGAAACATTAATAATAAAATACTGATTCTCCCAAGTTAAAAAAAAACACTAACACTAGTGTTTTATTAATAGGTTATTTTACTATTTGAATGCTATTCACCATTTGAATAGGTCTCAGCAACTAAAACATTCTGTGTTGAAACTTCTGAAAATGTGATTCCAGTTCATGGATACACAGAATCATTTGCTCTTACTCTTGATATCTAAGTTCCCCTGGGGCCGGGGAGATAGCTCAGCTGTTAAAGATGCTTGCTTACAAAGCCTGCCAGCATAGGTTCAATTCCCCAGACACCCATGTAAACTGTGGGCATTTGGTTCAGTGGCAAGAGATTCTGGCATGCCTAAACATAAACACATGTGCAAAGGAATAAATTTTTAGAAAATTTGAATTTTTAAGAAATATTTTTATTTATTTACAAGCAGAGAGAGAGGAGAGAGTCAGGCCACACACATGCACACACACACACACACACACACACACACACACACACACACACACACACACAAACACACACACACACAGAATGGGCATGCCAGGGCCTCCTACCACTGCAAAAAAACTCCAGGTACATGTGCTATTCTGTGCATCTGGCTTTATGTGGGTGCTTGGGAATTGAATCCTGGGTCTTTAGACTTTACAGTCAAGTGCCTTAACCACTGAGCAATGTCTCCAGCCCTAAATGTGTGTGTGTATGTGTGTGTGTTTAAAGTTACCATGATAAAGTTTTACATATATTTTTGACCAAGTTAATTAATCTCCATAAAGCAAATACCCAAGCTCTTGCAACATTAAGTGTAGGCGTTCATCTCATAGTGTCTTTTCTAAGTGTCATGTTTCTTTGAAAACCATACAAATAGATGGTACATTGATCCACTTTATACATGTGGATAAAAATATGACATATACTAGTAGATAAACTCACTAGATGATGTGAGACAAGTTTATATTCATAAGTAATAGGAAATTCTAAATGAAGAATCAGTTTTCAGTTTAGGGGCGATGTTAAGAATCTAAATGTCAGAATACAGTAGATAAAAGTCTGAACAAAGTGTTAAAAAGTGAAACTATTTTGTGACATGAATAGAAACAATTTACATAACCATTTTAAAATTCTATGGTGTACACTAAGAAGAAATAATTCAAATAAATTATAAAAAGTATTTGTGTGTACCCACATAAACATGGGGTTTGGTTCTGCTATCTTAAAATGTTTCAAGAAATAGGGCTTCAGAAGTGGCTGCGGCTTAGGACTTGACAGCTCACTGATTTGCGTAGAGTGGTAGCCAGTAAGCCCATTTCTACCTCCCGAGCACTTCCATTATAGGTGCATACCACTGTGCCTGGCTTTTATGTGACTGCTTTGGATCTGAACTCAGGTCCTCATGTTTATGTGGCAAGCAGAGTACTTTCTGAACCATCTCCCCAAACTATGTATGGATCTTCTTATTGCACAGCTCAATCATAGAGAAAACAAACTGCTGTAGTAGCAACATCAAACCTCTCAAGATACAGAAACACATTGGAAGTAGAAGTCCATGAATAGCAATGGAATGGCATATTCAAGGCCCAATCCTATATGACCTTAAATAGAACCTTCCTCGTTACCCAGATATTTTCTGGGACTCTTACAAGCAAGATTAAATCTTTGTTTAGAGTAAAAACATTTTATTTTCCCCTACAGCCCTTATGACCTAAGGTTTACCTTATTAGCTTTAATTGCATCCATTGGGAGCTTACTATAATCTCATTTACCAAATAAGAAATGTTTCTTAGCAACCTTTTGGAATATAACTGTAGAAACCACCAGAAACAGTATATATGAGACTACATAAAGACCTTTAATCAGGACTCTCCTCCTACATCCAAGCTTTTTTTGTGTGTACCTTATTCTTTCCCTGAGTAACTTTCTGTTAATACTGCACTCAAATCCGTGTTAAACTTTCTTCAATAAATCCCAATTGTGCTTTAAACCATCTTGTCTTAAAACTCTCTCTCTCTCTCTCTCTCTCACTCTCTCTCTCTCTCTCTCTCTCTCTGTGTGTGTGTGTGTGTGTGTGTGTGTGTGTGTGTGTGTGTGTGTGGTGAAGCCATCCATCAGGCTTACCTGATTGTACGCCTTTAAAGGATAAGAACTCAGGCTGTTGGCAACATTTCTGGGCTGTGTCACTCTGCACCACTGCTGACATGGGGACTTTACAAAATATAGATTTCCAGACCTTACTCCTAGCCTCCTGAGTCTGATAGGGTCAAGGCCTTTAGCCAAGGAAAATGTTTCCCACATCAGTCTGAAGTCAGCTCAGCCATTTAGCAACTGCTGCTCTGACACACCAGTAGAGTTAGATAAAGTCCTTCCACCAACATGAGCTTATTTTTGGCCCATGTTTATATTTTCTCTTCTATTGATGTGTTTTTAAAAGTATCCTTGTAAAGCCGGGCATTGTGGCACATGCCTTTAATCCCAGCACTTGGGAGGCAGAGGTAAAGGATTGCCATGAGTTCAGGACAATCTTGAGACTACGTAGTGAATTCCAGGTTAGCCTGAGCTAAAGCGAGACCCAACCTCAAAAAAAAAAACAAAAGCAAAACAAAAAATAATACATACATATATATGTATATATATGTATATATATATATATATATATTTGTGTAGGAATTATCAGGAGCAGCCAAGTGACAAGAAGAGCTGTTTCAAGCTTAGTCATTACAGGTTATTAAGATGACAACCTCCTGGAAGCACTGAGACTTTGTGGCAAAGACTGTGAGGAAGGGGAAAGTCCTGGGCCAAAACCTGGAGAAAAGGGACCCTGATAATATCTATTTGACCAGTTTTTGATGCTAAAGAATGATGAAGACCTCTTCCAGGCATGGCTGAGGGATACATGTGATACCAATGTCAAGTGGTCCTGTTTCTGCTTTCGGTGCTGTTGAGAATGGTGTGAGACATTCTGTGATGATCCCTAGGGACCCCTCAGATCTCCCACCTCAGGTTCAAGTCTCCAGAGTTTGCAGCTGAGTTGAATCAGGGTGTGGGCCTCCTCCCTGTCCCCTACCAGGGAAAAAATTGTTGTTGTCACACTCCTGATGTACTCCAGGGCCATTGTGGACTTTTCTCTCTTCACCATCACAATGATTTTCTTGTGGAATCTTCACTCTTTTCCTTCCTTCTTCCTTATAGGTACATGGCAACAGCCACTAACTTTCTTCAGTGGATTCCCAGTCTCATTACCCACCCTTCCTCCCTGATCTGTTGGATAGAAACTGCTCATTTTTTTTTTTCTGGAAGAACAGTCATTGTCCTTGTAAAGGTTTTTAGATCAATAACACCAATGGCCTGCATGAAAAAAAGGTCTTGATTAAAATTTTTGAGACAATTATTATTTCTGTTATAACACCAGACAGACATCCAAGACCAAGATTCTATGTGCTTGTCCATAGTCACTGGAAAGTTTTTTTTTTCCTGTTGTACACCTTGAATTCTAGTTACTTAGACTCCTGTCAGTAAAAACCAACAACCCCCCCTTCAAAAAAAAAACACTGCATGTCACACATTTTGGATATTAAGTGAAATCTATACAGGTGCTGTGGAGTGTGATATAGTGTGAGTGTGGTTTAAGTCCACGTATGAAGATGTTCACATCCTGTGCACGTGCATCTGGAGGCTAGAGGAGAATGCCTGGTGTCTTGTTCACTTCTCCAGTATTCCTCAGAGGTCCTCCTATCCATGCAGGACTGGGATCATAGGTGTGTGGTCACATCCAGCTATTGATTTGGGTGTTAGAGAATTTTACTCGTGTGGTCTCAAAGCCTTCATGCTTGTGCAGCAAGTGTTCTTAACAGCTGAGCCATTTCCCCAGCCGCTCAGAAAATAATTTAAAAAGCATTTTATCTTCCCATCTGTTATTCACTTGGCCAGAACCAGGTCCATCTGGATGGCAGGACCATTTCTCTTCTGCCTTGTTTGTATTTTAACCACACAGCTAATGTCAACATGGCTTTGTTTGCTCCTGCTCCAGCACGCTGACCAGAATACACTACATGATGCCTCACACAGTGTCTGGTGTTTTTTTTGTTTTGTTTTGTTTTTTTTTTTTTTACCATTAACAAGGTGTTGATATTTTTTTAAAGGAAGGGTTTTTTCAGACTACAGTAATTCCAACCTCAAATACCACAATCACATTTAAGTTAAAGACATACATTTTCTTTTAAAAACAATGTCACGTGTAAGATTTCTACTTCTTATTCCACAAACATGGTTGGATTAAATGAAGAACTTGGCTTGACTTAATCTCATAAACTTCAGTGACTTGACATTCAGCTATGCAATAACATGACAATAACATCAGTTCTAGGGCATGTTTTATGTTTTTTTTTTAATTCTCACTTCCTCTGTTAGTAATCTAGAAAACCCAGTTTCATGATGCAATAAATGTGTTTGCATTAATATTGTAATCATAGTTTTCTGATGATTCCTTCACACTTTAACTAATATTGTGTCATCCGAGATGACCTTAATAAATCTTTTATTCTCACAATATTTTAAGATCTAAGATTTATCACATTTTCTCCCTTGTCCTTGTATGCTGCCTCCTCCGGCTGCTATCTCTGAAGCTGTTATGAGAGCTTCAAAATCCCTTGATCTTGTGGAGAAGAATCAGTCCAGAGTGACATCTTCCCCATAATCTCACAGGAGCACTGTTCAGTGAGTATACACCGCTGGGATGCATAAATTCCAATGTATCTTTCTGTGTGTATGTGTGTGGGTACACACATGTGTGGGTGTGTGAGGAGGACAGAGGTTAGCATTGGGTGTTATACTCAGTCACTAACCTTACTTATTGAGCCATAGCTAGATTAACTAGCCAGCTTTCCCCAAGGCCCCCATGTTTACAGGTTACAGGCAGACCTCCAAGTCCACATAGCATTCATATGGGTACTGGGGATCCATATTTAGGTTCTCATGTGTGCACTGACTAAGGCATCTTTCTAGCATGTAAGATATACCCTGGTCAGGATGCAGCTTTGCTCCTGCGCCTGCACTGTCCATCATGCTATGACTGTATCCTGTGCCTCTATTGCAGCACAAGTGCTCCTGCCTATACTGTTCCTGTGATAATACATTACCTAGACAAATGTCATGACAATTACTTCAGACATCATTGTAGTGGTTTGAATGTGAATGTCTGCCCCCCCCATAGCCTCAGGTATTTGAGCTCCTGCTTAAGTTTCCAGCAGCCTATTGGAGGGAGTGTGTCATTAGGGATGGTAGAATTCCAGCATACACATATGGAAAAAGCGGTTTGAGCTGGGGAGGTTGTACTCTCTACTGTGATTCTGTGTTTGCTGCTTTGGGTGTTTGCTGCTGCAGGTGTTCTCTCTGATTGGATGTTGCCATTGATGGAACTTTCCCCGGGTCTGTAAGTTTGAAGTAAATCCCTTCCTCCCATAAACTGTGTCTGTTTGGAAGTCCCCTCCAGCAACGTGGAGCTGACTACAACAATCATGTTGAAGACATTCCATGGTCAACCCTACAGAAAAGTCTTCTTTTGTGTTAAATACAAATCAGAATTTTTAGTCTATACTTTAGAACCTGTACTGATAGGCTGCCTCTGAAGGTCATTCTATTCCATCATTTGTTGTATTATACTCCCAAATGAGCTCTCGGGTCTTATTTCGTTTTCTTTAAGTTTCTTCACTTCTCACATTCCATACCTTAGTCTTTTCAATGCATTCCACTTTAATCACTCCTAGTCCTCTATTCTCTCAACAGTTATATTTAGTAATAGAACCCATTTTGAATTGAAAATTTGAAACAACCTTCCTAGAAATTACTCTGTTAAAAAAAACCAAAGGAGTCCTTTAAGAGAGGGAAGAACAACCTGGTGTATTTTTTTTTTTTGTTAAAAAAAGTGAAAAACTACCTAGTGTATGTTTTGTTAATTTGATGCTTCTTTTCTTTCTACAAATAAAGATCAAGGAATAATATAAGTTTAGGAGACCAAATGAAATTTAGTCAATTTATTTTCTATTGTGATATAAGTTATTAATGTGTTCCCTTGAGCTACGATTTGAATATTTGTGTCCTCTTGAAATTCACAGAAGAAACCTCTGTGATGGAAGGAGGAGATGAGGTCTTTGAGTAACTCAGTACTGCCATCCTCTTGAGTTAAGGATAATGCTTGCTTATCACTTATCTCTGTTACTGGGCATTAAACTTAGCATACAGGACAAAGTCAATAAATGTCTGAATTACGAAAATGCCCCTTTTATCTTTGTATCTAAACCGTCATCAAGGGGTTCCGAGTCTGCTCCCTAGTTACTGTATCCATCTCTCTTCTCACAGCTGTTCTCTTTAGCTATTTATTATCTTGTATACACACTCTTGAGATGAGTTCTAGCAAGTTTTAAATTTAAAATATAGCATTTTTTGTTTTTGTTTTTCAAGGTAGGATCTCACCCTAGCCCAGGCTGACCTGGAATTCATTATGTAGTTTTTGGGTGGTTTCAAAATCGCAGTGATCCTCCTACCACTGCCTCCTGAGTGCTGGGATTACAGTCATACACAACCACGCCTGGCTAAACAGCATTTCTTAAACTGAACTCAAAGCAAGGTGGTAGTTAAGTTAATGGCTTGGTGCAGGACCCACATTCACTTACTCAATCAACAATGATTCACTGAGTTCCTTTTATGTGTGAAGAAGTGAACTATGCATTGAAAGTGCTAAGGTTAGCTAACAGAGAATATGACCTGACATCATGGGATTAGATATGCTATAATTCAGTCAGCCCTCAAAGTCTTAGACTGAAAGACTTTTTTGAGTTCTTGAGTTTTTTTATTTCTTTTCATTCTTTTTTGTTTTTTTTTCTCTTCCATTTTGTCCAGCTGTCTGTTCATGGACTGTTTGTTTAATATATTTGTTAAATTTTATATTGGAATTTTATGTCTGGAGTTTCCTCTAAATTCTCATTAGAGGTGTCTACTATGGTAGGCATTCTTTTTTTTTCTTGGTGAGGATATCTTACCCTAATTTCTGGTGTCATTTCTTTTGATTTGGGGTTTTCTCATCTTAAGAGTCCTTTTGTCTTCTAGTAATTTACAAATCGCATCTCTTGTGGAGTCTGTGTTGAATGGCCCAATCAGCCTGGATTGAAGTGAGTGTGTGATGGCAGTGTCTTTGCAGGTTTTGGCTGGTAGACTTGAATCCGTGGACTTCTCCTTGGGTGTACAGGCTCCAGGAAGGTCTGGGCTGGACCCTGAAAGGCTTGGTCCACTCAGTGTCCAGCTTTGGAGTGTGATCATCTAGAGTCCTTTCTTAGGGAGATTGAGGCAGGCAGGCCAAACCAGGGAGTGAGGGGTTGTATGTGTAGGGGATGGGGACACTTATTTGAGACCTATTGGACTATCCTACCAGGTACCTTGGGGCTTTGTGATGTAATCTGTTTTGAAGTCCCCACTGGTGGTTACCATGGCAACAGAGATTGGGAGTACAGGGAAGAAGTGAAGGGAATTTAGCACCTAGTGTGGCTAATCCCAATCCCAGCAAGTGGGGACTTGGGTTATGCTTATTGGGGAGAGGATTTTACCTCGACCCTGGTCACCTACCACACTGGGTACCCTGGGCTTTAGAATGTGATTAGCTCTGGAGTCCTTCCTGATGGTGGCAGAAGCTCAGGCAGACAGGGCCTGAAAGGCTTGTTTTGACAATTAGACTAATAATCAGAAATAATGAAGATGTAGCTTTAAGATCTTATCTACCTAAATGTTGTCCAAATTCAAAAAGAAATAAATAATACTTCACTTCCTGGTAGGTCTGCTTAGAATAACTGATGCTTCTAACTCTTTACCAAGGATATCACCTAGGTAAATCATGAGAAGTCTGTTTAGGTGCCATTATAGGAATGGTTAACAGGTTTGTTTTCAAGCATAGAATGAGTCTTAAAAAAAAAGCTCAAAAGTTTTAAAGCTCATGTCAATATTATCACAGTTCTTTTTTAGAGGGAATTGATGTTTACTACATCCTTAAAGCAATAATCCAGCACTGTAAGAGGCTTAACACATCCTTAACAACTTCTCTGACCATCTCAGGAGCACTGCTGGATGCATGTGCTCAAGATATGGTTTCATCCTGAAAATGTTCTGTAAAGTGACGTGAGGCACAAAATCTAGGGCTGAAAATCCTTGGTTTTCATTTATCAAAAAGCCTTTGGATAACTTCAATGTCATCCATGCAAACAATATAGAAATACACTGTTCCCTGGATATCTATGGTGTAGTGGTTTGAAGCAGATGTCCCCCATAAACTTACAGGTTCTGATGGCTTGCTCTTCATCTAGTGGCAATTTGGGAGGTGGAGCCTTGGTGGAGGAGGTATGTTGCTGAGGGACAGCTATGGGTTTTATAGTCCTCTCTTGCTAGAGTTTGGCTCACTCTCTTAATGCTGTTTTCTACCTGCCACAGGAGAGTTGATTTCCAGCCCCTGCTCATGCCATGATTTCTACTAAGTTTGTATATTTTAATTTTTCCACTGTTCTGAAGAATATATGAAATCACTTGCTCTGTCTTTCTCAAGACATGACCCATCTCTGTGTTACCTGTATACTCTTGTATATGCTACCCACTTGTCAGTCATTCAGTAACCCTCTTGGTTATCCAATTCACTGTGAATTTGATTCAGAGTGCTTGTGTTTAGGTGACCTTCATTTTACTAAACAGTGACCCACAGAAGAGGAGTAGTGGTGCTATAAATTCAGATAAGCCAAAGAAAAATAGTAAAGTATTCCTTTTTAGTGAAAAAGGTAACAGTTTTTTTATACTTAATTAGGAAAAACTATAAGTTGACATTAAGATCTACGGGAAGAACACAATATAGTATATACATACATGTGTATGTATACACACACATATATATATATATATCACACACATATATAAGAAGTCAATAAAATTCATAATGGAATTATTGTTCAGAGAGAAGGAAATTACAGGAGAATCAATATTCAACCATTAGCACCACAGCTATATCCAGTCATTTTATGACATATGGTTAGTAGAATGCATACACTGAATGCATAGATTTTTACAAAGGGTTGAGTTGACTTGTTTTACATATCCAAAGCATTCACCTGGCCCACATTCTTGCCACTACAATCTAATAAATTGTTTCATTTTTTATTGAATGAAAAATGTTTTGCAGTGGAACTTTTTATTATTCTTGCACATTTAGGATGTGAGATGTATATTGGTCCCTAGGGAACCAGATGTACCAGATAGCCTGACACAGCCCTCCTGCTTGCAATAAGTGCTACCTTACCCCCAATCCAGACACAAGTATGGCCATCATCCTTGTCAAAATGGTGATGAGTTCAACTCTGTGCAAGGCCTGTGGACTATAGTTGCTGAAAAGTCAAGCTGGAATGAAGGTGGAAGCCTCCTCCTTCCTGGCTAGCTGTCACAATGCTGGAAAATGTGATGTGGACTGCAAGGGGAGAAAAACCATCTCTAGAAGAACTCAACTGTGGATATACTTGATTGGTATATAATCAACTAGCCAGAGAAAAGCTTCCAACCAATGAATTAGTGGTATGACTGTTCTGGTGATTATCCAACTGCTCTTTGATTGGATCTGAGACTATCTCCATCCCAGGGAATCCATAACAGGTACTGAAAACCTAGCCAAAATCCTGTGACTGAAAGGTCATGGACTCTGCCTTATTTTCTGAGACAGTGTCTGTCCCTGAACCTGGACTCACCAATTTGGCTGGACTAACTGGACATGAGTTCTTCTGTCTCCACTTCCCCAGTGATGAGGTGCAGGTGCATCTGTTTTCAGGCCCAGCTTTTGAAGCTGGTGTTGGGGATCTGAACAAAGGTGTTCATGCTTACATAATCAGCACTTTTCTGACTGAGCCATCTCTCTAGCCCTAGGATTTGTAATGTTCATAAATTGATTATCACAGGCCTCTAGCACAGGTTGAGTTCAGCAGGTTTATGAGAGCCTTAAATTCCAAATCAAGGGCTGAGGAGATGGCTCAGAGGATAAGGCACTTGCTTCCAGTGCCTAAGGCCCTGGGTTCAATTCCCCAGGACCCACATAAGCCAGATGCACAAGGCAGCAGCCCTGGCTCTCTCTCTCTCTCTCTCTCTCTCTCTCTCTCTCTCTCTCTCTCTCTCTCTCTCTCTCTCTCTCTCTGCTTGAAAATGAATAAATAAAATATTTTTAAAAAATCCAAATCAAGGTTGTACACTTTGTTATACAGGCATTGAGGAATTTATGGAGACTTTGATCAAGCAAAAGCTTTATAACTCTTAGTGTTCTGGAAAATTCATGTTTTCATATGCAAGTGATTGAGAACAGAGAACTGTCACCAAGTAGAGATCAATTGTGAGACTATTGAAGTTATGTTTGTTGATATAATACTTTAGTGTTTATAAACATCTCAACAATATGTTATTCCTAATTTATTTCCTTTTACTTTCATTTCTACATGTTTTAGAAAGAATTGAAAACACTTGTATCAGGGCTTGAGATAACTCAGTAGTAGAATACTTGCTCAACATTTGTGAGACCCTGGGTTCAATCTCCAGAACTATTAAAAGGAAACAAATTAATGAACAGGGTCTGGGAAGATGGCTCAATAGATAAAGGTTCCTTCTTGCAAAGTCTTCTGCTCCAGGGTCAACAAAAAGTGGTGCAAAAACTGGCTCTCCTTTGAAGTGGCAGGGTGAGCGCACACACACACACACACACACACACACACACACACACACACACACACACATGTGCATGCACACACATAGAGAAATGCAGATAAATAATTGTCATCTTTGGCATG
Source organism: Zapus hudsonius (assembly GCA_004024765.1). Lineage (NCBI taxonomy): Eukaryota > Metazoa > Chordata > Mammalia > Rodentia > Dipodidae > Zapus > Zapus hudsonius. Next base: position 13,517 of record PVHP010005336.1, read on the forward strand.
TTAACATTGTAACTTGGAAAAGAAAAATAATGTTGGCCTTGGACACATTAAGTTGTGATTATTTGCTTTACTATTTTTTTACTATATTGTTTAATTTCAGCTAGTCATGATTTTGAAAGACCACTCACCATATTCTTGAATTTAAATTCTGGACTGGTGAGTGGGAGTTAAACCAGAGCAGGGGCTAAATTTTTAAAGTGAGACTTGGAACTTCCCATGGAACTTAACATTTATGACTGAACAGGAGTTAAAAAGACACGAAGAATGTGGGAGTGAAAACAGAGCGGAAGTGATCTATTTAAGAGAATCGCTGGCTCTGCCTGCACACTATGTGGAGTTTGGAAAATACAAACAGCAGTAATAACTTGGACCACTTGTTTTGCTTTTGAGAAAGGCTACTCAACTCAGTTTCTCCTTCTTCTGCCTCTGGAGTGCTGGGGAATATAGGCATGGGACATCCTGCCTAGCAAGATGAAAAACAATGCTCCCACTGTAAAATAATGAATTAAAGAAGACAAGACTATCACAGAAGTAACATATATATATATATATATATAATATACTTATACATAAGTAACATATATGTGTTATATATCATATATAAGTAACATATATATTCATATCTGTGACTTCTGTGCAATATATATCTGTATATGTTTCTAACAAGTGCATTTTGCTTTGGCATTGACATGGTCCAAGCCAACCTTAAGCTCAGGGAACCTATGCTGATCAGGGAATCATTGGCATAGAGGTGGGAGAGTTTTCTGAAGGTGCAGAGGCAAAAAGACAATGTATCTTGAGGGGAATGCTCCTCACCATTTCCAAATCTGGTGTTTGAGTTAGCACAGAGAGTCATCCTGATAGTGGTGGAATTTGTGTATCAGTTTTTCATGTGAATGCTGACACCCAAGATTAGCAGTTGCATGTATCATGCCTCATGGAAGTTCAGCTGACAAATACCTGCAAAACAAGGATTTGGAAACAATAAAGAAGTTGTTCAATGTGTGTCATTTGCTTCCATGGAGTTTTCATTTTTCTCTCTTACAAATGATGTCAGTATGTGTAATTAGATTAACTCATTCCAATAGACTTATCTCAGTACAACAGAAAGTATAGATTCAGGGAGATCAGTGATTCTTGTTTATTAACCAACAATTCCACTGTGGAAATTTGTAGCTAAGCCTCAAAATAATGGGAAAAGGAGAAAAGAGAAAATTATCTCTTAAAGTACAAAGCAAATACCAGACAATGTAATTTTGATGACTTAATTTCCAAATATCCCTATGATACAATTTTGTAATTCACTATAATATAACATAAACAATGAAATGTTGATTTTTTTCAAAAATGTAATTCAGTGCCTAGCACCCAGGAATCAGAGGTAGGAGGATCACAATGAATTTGAGGCTAGCCTTGAGACTACATAGTGAATTCCAGGTCAGCCTGTGTTAAGTTAGACCCTTCTTATAAAATATATATATATATATATATATATATATATATATATATATATATATATATATATGTGTGTGTGTGTGTGTGTGTGTGTGTGTGTGTGATCAATTACAATCTACAGTTACTCATTAAGTAATTTTAATTTATTTTAAAAGAATTGCAACACCATTAATTAAATTATCACTTAATTAAATAATTTAAGATATGAGGATTTTAATATGCATACACTTATAAGCAGAATTATGGATTGACCACTTTTAAGAGGAAAATTTGGAAGTTGTCCCATAAAATTTATTCTTTGCAAATGAGCTTGGATGTACTATGGGAGAAAAATTTTCCTTTTTATAAATAAATCATTATGCCTAAGTAAAGTTAAAAAAAACACATGACCATGCACAAAGTACAGAAAGTTATTCTAAGTTTTAAGTGAGGAAGACCGTCTGTGTTAACATTTAGTAAAGCCATGTAAAAGTAAGTACTGATGCAAATTATTCTCACTGCTCTCTTTTGAGCTTAATAATTCTTCTTGTTTAACCTTGACTTTCCTGGTTCTGGGCACAAGCAGTAACCTCATTTGGGTCATGCATCTAAATCAATATTTTTAAAAACATACCATGTTTGACCTGCCATAATGGCAAATCCTTTCATGTTGAATACTGTATCCTTCAGTAAATGTGTTAATTTTATTTGGAGATAGAATTTAAAACAAATATGAATAACCAATTATAGCAAAATAAACATTTGAATCATCTTCTCTATTTTAATGGTCTTACGCGTGAATTCAATAGAGATAATGTAAGTCATTACGTTGATAGAAGGAGGACACTTACAGCACACATCAACTACATTCTGTTACAAACTGTGCTGGAGAGTTTTATAGCTTTGTTTTCTAGGAGGCAGAATAAGAATTGCATCAGGAAAATGAAGCAGTCAGAAGCTGAGGAATCTCAAGATACTGTCATGACTATGACACTTAGTAATGATCAGATATGCAGTAAATACCCCATTAAAATCTACAAATTGTACTTAAAGGAACATGCACCAGGAGTAGGAAAAGTCTCTGGAAGAACTAAAGCCCCCTTAGGTTTCATAAGAAATACAGGAATCATTCTGGAAAGACAGAAAAACTAATAATTTTCTTGAATGAGCACCCTGATTGTGCTCAGTCCTGAGAGGCCAGAGCAGGAAGAATGAGCTTCAACAACTTTGTTAGGAGCCATGTAGGAAAGCAGCACATCGAAAAATGACTTCCCAGACCCGAGGATTGCATCTCAGGAAAATTCTACTTCAGACTCTGAATAAGTAGGGAATTTGAAGTAGATAACATAAATCACATACAAACCGCCAAATTCTATAATTATTTATACGTAAATACACACACTGTATATATATATATATATAAATACACACACACTGTATATATATATATATATATATATATATATATATATATATATATATATATACACACAGTGATATTAAGTTGTGTTTAAAATATAAACTGATCTTAAAACTTCATTTCATCTGTTGGATAGCTATATTTCTTTCATATACTACTATTAGGTCCTAGAAACCTCTGTGTCATTTCTGATCCTCCTGAGAGTCTTGTAAAATGTATAGAGAATAAAGCCTCAGACATTACCCAAGATTTTATAACCATCAAAGTCAGGTCTTACAGCCAACTGTCAAGTGACAGATAGGAGATTTGAAGTCTGTTTTCCCACAAAAGCATCTGCTTTTGGAGACAGGCTCTCATATCCCCCATGCTGGCCTCAGATTTACTCTGCAGGGAAGAATGACTTTGAACTTTGGATTCCCTTGCCCCCTTCCTGGGTGTTGGGATTCCAGGTGTTCTCCAACATGCCCGCTTTTACTTTATGTGGTTCTGAAGATTGATCAGGGCTTTATGCATGCTAGACAAGCACTCTGCCAACTGACCTACAACACACCCAGCCCCAAAGAAGCTATTTCTACTTCAGCTCTTGCCTGCTTTACATGATGCATCTTAGAGGCAATGAAGCAGCTTCATTTCTGGTTCCCTTTCAATATTTTGGTATTATAGAGTTGAAGTCCTATTTAAGTGTAGTATGTCTAATTTTATGCCCCACAGAAAAAATATTAATTACAAATGAAATATCCTTTACAGTCTTTCTGCAATGTAGAATTGTAACACATTGGTTGGGATTGCACTGAATATGGATTAAAGATATTTCTTGGTGTGAGATCTTTGGTTGGGAGTAGGTAACACTGCAGATAACCATGCCAGAATAGTTCTGTCACATCCATTGATACTTTTTTTTAGGACAGACTCCAAACTGTGAATTGATTTTCATACTATATAATGGCATCAGAGAGAAGTATTATACAATTATAATTTATAAATTATATTATAAATTCACACTGACCCTGAAGTATTATGAATTTGGCTCTGTAGTTATAAGAAATACTTATATCTAATAAACCAAGAATATATAGATCTGTCATATTTTCCATCTCAAAAATACTATTATTGTAACCTATTTTTATTGTCCATAATGAGTTACATTGTTTAGTGGGCCAACAATGAGTTGTTATCCCCAACTCCCCATTGCCCACCCTCCCCATCCCCAGTCAGCTGGATATTCTCCTCTGTGGGCCATCTGGATCAGTCTTTGTGGTAGGGGACCATGGATAGCCTTAAAACAAACATACTTGAATTTTTCTGAAACATATCATAAGAAAAGGGGCTTCCGAGAAGCTTCACTGGGCTGACATTCAACAAAATAATAACCTTGTAATTTTCTCTCAGTTGATTCTCTTTAAACAAAACAGGAGTGAAAGAGGAAGACCATGGTGTGGCTCTTCTCTATGCTGTTTCCTGATGGTTGGGCTGGAGGAAGAAGCATGAGAAAGCAATGGACCTAAAACAAAGTTCTGCTTGTCCCCAAGCATAGGCAGTCACAACCAAGTATGTATGTGTGCGTGTTTGTGCGTGTATGTGTGTATGTATGTGTTTGTGTATGTGTGTATGTATGTGTGTATGTTTGTGTATGTGTGTGTTTGTGTATATATGTGAGTGTGTATGTGTGTGTATGTGTGTATGAGCACTTCAAAATGCTCTTAAAATCTCATAGTCTACAGTTTCTTTTATATCACTTAGTAATCTCTTACATTTGGTTTGAAATGCATTGCCTATGTAATTACAGTTTATTTTTAAATGATTTGGTCTTATTATCCAAGAGTATGCTGACATTCTAGCACACTGTCATGTGCTAGAACCTTGTTACTGGTGCCTGAAAAAGGCCTTGTAGTTACTACGAGAAACAACTGTCTTCTGATGTTACCTGTAGTTTTGAGATATATTCAATGTAGTGATTTGAATTTATGGCCCCAGAGACTCAGACTTTAATCTTGAGTCTCCAGTGGGCAGAGCTGCTAGGGAAGGGGTATGTCATTGGGGGAAGAACTTGGAGTCCAACTCTAAGGTGTGTTTGGGGTGGATCTTCCATCCAGCCCTAGGGGATGGTGTTGGCTGTTTGTGCTTGCTGGTGTTGGTGGATCTCAATGTTGGCATTGTCTCCATGCTATGAATCTATGGGAGTGATCCAACGTCTGTCATTTCTGGTGTTTCCCTGAAATTTGTAAGCCTGACGTAAACCCTTTCCTCCCATAGCTGCTTCTGGTTAGCCATTTTGTCCCAGCAATGGGAAGCTGACTGAAACTTAAAAAAAAATATTTTATTTATTCATTTTCAAACAGAGAGAGAGAGAGAGAGAGGAAGAGAGAGAGAGAGAGAGAGAGAGAATGAATGCACCAGGGCCACCACCTTGTGCATCTGGTTTACATGGGACCTGGGGAATTGAACCCAGGGCCTTAGGCACTGGAGGCAAGTGCCTTAACTGCTGAGCCATCTCTCCAGCCCATTGACTGAAACTTTTAATAAATAAGTTTGAGAATTTTAAACTATTGCTTATAAAAAAATTTTTTTGGCTCTTTTTCTGTTGCAAATATTTCTCATTTCACTTGTTTAAATAACAACTTTGGTAATAAATGTCACCGTCCTTTCCCTCAGTCCTCGCTGCTTTTATTAATGATACATATTTTATTTATATGTGAATTTCCTTCTTTCCTTTTATTTGCCATTGAATTCTTCTTCTATTGTTTCCTGGAACACTTTCATGCTTATATTTTTTTATCTGATGCTCTTTGTTTCAATGCCAAGAGAGAACTCTTATAAGTTTTTTTTCTACTCAATTAACTTACTTTCTCCCTTTTGTACTGCATTATTGTTCTTAAAGAATTTCCTTAAATTTTTTAAAAAAGTAACATACATTGATTATCATTAATACTTTTGCCCTTTCAGAAAGATCTCATCTCAAATTTTGATGTTTCTATTTTTAAAATCTGTTTGTACCCTGTGTGTGTATGGTAAATAGCTGAGCTCTCAGTTCCAGAAACATTCTGGCTCCCTCTCCCTTTGCATCTTTCCAGATAAACTAAGGCTCAGTTTGATATCCTGACTTGCTATGGGTTGGATATGACTTATGTGTCTCATCAAGCTTCATGTGTGTTAATGCCACCATGAGGGATTAAAAATGTGGAAATTTAATATGTCTCCCGTATGTAGAGGTGGGTCTTTGGGAAATGTTTAGGATGAAATAAGGTCATAAAAGTGAAGGCAACATGATGTTATTCTTCTTGCTTTATAGGAAGGGGAGAACAGACAGTAATATATACACCTGCAACTCCCTTCTCTGCACATGATACTCTATACGACCTGGAGACTCCCCCACCAATAAATCCACAAATGCAGACCCTCAACTGACCTTGCATCTCCAAAACCATAAACCCCAAATGCACCTATTTTGTTTATAAATTATCCTGCTTCAGGTATTTTGTTATAGTAACAAAATAAGCTAACACATTATATATTTTGTTAATTATTTTTTAAGATATCCATATTCTTTGTCTTTTTGACACAGTTCCTGTACTTCAAGGCATTTTGTTAGTTTCAAGTTGACTATGAAATTTGTTCAGCATTTTTCATTAATTCACCACTGTAAATTTATTTTACCTTTTTATGGACAATTTTTGTACACATATACAATAAAGTCTTATGGTATTCTTGTCTCATTTTCCTTTTACTTTCTTCTGCCCTCCCTTACCCATTCCCCTTTCAGTGACTCACTGAAGCCCTTCCTCTTTACAATTAGTTCCTCTTTTGTTTTGCTGTTCTACTTTTTGCCTTCCTTCATTTTCCATGATAAAATGTTGATTGGTCAAATAGCATGTTGGTAGCAACTGCCACTTGGTATCTGAAATACATCATTTCAGCATTCCTCCCCATCCTGAGGGTCTTACATTCTTTCTGCAACTTCTTCCACAGTGTTCCCTGAGCCTTAACCAGTGTGATGGAGATGTCTCCTTTAGTGATTAGTACTCACCTGTTACTTCTTCTCAGCTCTTTGAAGAGGTTTGAGTCTCCCCATCATCACTGCTGTCTTCAACAAGAAACTTCTCCAACCCAAAGTGAATGACACTGCTCTATGGGCAAAAACCTCACTATTTAAAGGACAATGTGTGGGTACAATATATACATTTATCCAAACAACAGTAGCTTCCCCCTAGGGCCTGTGACCTTCTAAGACATGGGCTTTTGACTAGCTTTACAGTACCAGACATGAATTCTCTCCAGTGGAGTGGGCATCAAATCCAATCAGAGAGGAGTAGGTTGCTCCCATATTAGTAATGCTGCTATTGCACTAGTGGGCACATCTTTCCTAGCTGGCCAGTTATGTAGTTTTCAGGGTCCCCTGTTGGTTAAAGCATTTCCAGAACTATGAAAACTCTCTGGCAGGGAGGAGGCTCAGTTCTAACCTGCTTTCTTAGTGTCTATCAGCTTACATATGTGATGTCTTTCACAACACAGCCTTGCAACCCTTAGCATTGGCAGTAGCTTGTTTTTTTTGGGGGGGAGCTCAGTGCCCTGCCTGACCAACAACTCTCTGGGATGTATCCAACCCCTGACACTGGAATTTTCCTATAAAAACCTATGACTTCTAGGCATAAAATTCTCCATTTCTTCAGGTACTTCTGCCCAAACTCTCTTTTAAAAAATATTATATTTTTAATTAGCTAACAGAAAGTAGGTTTACATATGGCTTATTTATATGGTCTTCAGTTTTGGTTCATTGTCTTCCACATCATCACTACACACTTATAATCCAGCAAATATATATTGCTAAGAGCCACCTCATCATAGTTATTTTTTTTTCCATTCCAGAGTGCCAATACACCCTTTTTTCATGAATCTTGCTAAATGTTTTGTGCTTCTTGGCCTTGAAATGCTGTAAGATATGTGTGTGAACTTTGTGATACTCCTCCTCAAGAATTTGAGTCTCATTACTCACTTCTGAATTTTGGCCCAGTTTTAGTCATTCAATGTTAATGTGTTAGATAAGGCCTAAAGCTAGGTTAGAGATACAATTTAGCTTCCTCTTGTTTCCCTTTTTTGAGACAGGTATCTTGCAATCTCACAGTTGATATTTAAGAAACCTGACTTCTCTCAAGCTCCATTCCTTAGAGGTTACATAGAGATGCCACGTAGAGACAGAAATCCAAGGAACTCCACTCCATAGCCCACAGCAGTTTATATCTTTACAGCATCAACTACCAGACACATGATGTGCAAAAAATTCCAAATGATTCTATCTTGTAAGCTGCCCCCAGAGGACTGTGTGGGGCAGAAGATGGGTCTCCCTCTTGTGCTCTGCCCTAATTGTAGATTTATGAGCAAAAATGAGATAGCCTGTAAATTCCTGGTCCCTGAGCTACTGAAAGCTGCAATTTTGAGGTTCTGCTTTCAATGGTTTGGTGTCCCAAGATACAACCCTAACACATCTCCATGAAGAATGCACAGGCAAACATGCTCTCTTTTTAAGCAGCTCATAATCCCATGTATTTTGTTGTTGTCTATTTCTAGTCACTATACTAGAAGTGCAACTTTCATTGAGGCAAATCCATACAATATGCAGTTACTTTGAGGAAATAAAATTAATAAGCATAATACCCTGCTGGGCAAGAAAATTATCATAGAATGGCATCTTAATAATTATTACAGAAGATTATGAGTCTTGTTCATTATAATCACGTAACTTCCTTCACCTTGTTTCCCTCCCTGAAAAGTAGCAATAAATATGTGGAAATTTATTCTTAAGAAAGAGATTTTATGATGTCACTAACATCTGGAGATCACCTTGGCATTTTCATGTCCTATTTAACATGGTATAACGACTTTATTGCTACTTTTATCTCTGTAGCTACAGAATAACAAGGCAAGAAAACTACAGGTACAATGTCACCTTCTTCAAGGTGTTAAAAAACACATTTTGAAGCTTTTCTATCCTACAAGTGCGTCAGTCATTAGTTGCTTTCTTTGGAATGGCCCTTTGAATTTAATTGTGACTAAGCTATATTTGCCTGGTAAAAACTGGCTTACTCTTATAATTGTAACCCACTAGGTGTATGATAACCAAGGTGGCATATAACCATGGGAAATTTGGTACCATAATTACACCAAATGAATGCTACATCCTAGCAAAGGTGCAGGTTGAATAGAAGAAATTCAGTAATTAACACTGAATCCAAACTCATCTTCAAAGTACACTTCAGATCTTCAGACAGAAACAGGCTAAAATGTTTTCAAGTTTATCGAAGTGAAAACACAAATGGTTTGGGAGGGTATCTTTTTGGTAATTATTACCATTACACTGAGGCATTTAAAAAATAATGCTAAACACACACACGTACACATACAGAGAGAGAGAGAGACATCCAACCCCACATAATTAGCAAGAAGATAATCACATTACATTAAAAATCCCAAAATTATAATTAAATATAACTCCAGACAATGTAAAGATCAAAATCTGGAAACATTACATAATTATTAATTCCTGTTTCTTCCCAAATGTGTTGAAGGGTTGGCCCTGTGATGTGTAGACTGAGGAAGCCACTACTTATGAAATCAGAGGCAGGCACATCTTACCTCTGCCACTGAATCAGCTCTAGCGCAAGGGGGTGAAATAGTAATCTTTATATTTCTATTTTTAAGACAAAGCCAAACCTTTCCACTGTGGTATAAACTATTAACTCTTAAATGCTAAACCTTAAATAAAACATATTTATTTCATTTTCTGGTATCAAGAGAGAAAAGGAGGCTGGAGACAAGGCTCAAGAGTTAAGATGCTTGCCTGCAAAGCCTAATGACCTGAGTTTGATTCCACAGTACCCACATAAAGCCAGATGCACAAAGTGGTGCATGTGTCTGGAGTTCATTTGCAGCAGCTAAAGGCTCAGGCACACCCATCCTTCCTGTCTGTCTCTCTTCTCTCTTTCTCTCTTTCTTCCTCTATCACTGCTTGCAAATAAATAATTGAAAATATATTTTTATAAAATATTATTATATTATTGGAACTGAGTTTATATTCAACAGGCTTACCAGTTTAGCTGATATTAACTGAATACATTACACAACATTTAATCTGGAAATTACATTTATAATATGATTATCATTATTATTACTATTCATATGCATTTTAAAGTGATAACCCTGACCCACAAAGAAAAGTCACACACTATATGTTAAACCAGACTAGAACCCTAGTCTTTGTAATTCTTTTAGATGAATTTGTAGCCTAATGTAGCATTTTTACATCAAATTATGATCTTTTACAAAATACTATAGTTGTATTTTTTCATTTAAAAAATCTGTTGTGTTACTTGCTGTAATTTATAATACTATTTCTTTCTGGCAGCCTTATGGATTGTTATGAATATTTTTAACATTTTTATTGGCTTAAAATTTACATATTAACACAATATGCTCAGTATCATAGGTTATTAGATAAAGCCTTTGAATCCATGAGGACCTTCCCTCTTATGCATTAGTTATTATCCCCCGCCATGACTCTTACATTCCTTTGGCCCCCTTTTCCACAAATAAACGGTCAATTTTCAATTAAGAAAATTTTCAACATCATTAATCATCAGGGAAATGCAAATCAAAACACCAATGAGATCCACCTCACTCCAGTAAGACTGGCAATCATTAAAAAAACTACCAAAACCAGATGTTAGCGAGGATGTGGGGAAAAAGGAACCCTCCTTCCCTGCTGGTTGGAATGCACATTTGTACAGTCACTATGGAAAGCAGTGTGTGGAGGCTTCTGAACAAGATGGATATAGAACTACTAGTTGACCCAGCTATCCCTTTACTGGGCATATATCCTCAAGGCTCCTCGTTTCAGCACAGAGACTTCTGCACAACCATGTTTATAGTGGCTCAATTCATAATAGCTAGGAATTGGAACCAACCTTAATGCTCATCGCTAGACATCAAAAATGTGGTACATATACATTATGGAATTCTACTCAGCAATTAGAAAAAATGATATAATGAAATTCAAAGAGAAATGGATGGACTTAGAACAAATCCTACTCAGTGAACTCACACAAGAACAGAGAGACAAGTGCCTCATATTCTACCTTATCTGTGGCCCCTAACCAGGTTAAACCGATCTGTAAGTAAATATGACTAGTGATTCAGGTGAAAGGCAAAGGGGACAGAAGGAAATGGGGGCAGGTGTGGAAACAACCAAGGGGGAGATGTTCACATACCTAAACTAACAATAATCTGACTCCATGGAATCCTATCTCCTGTACAACAAGTTCCAGAGGTAGAGAGGGCCCTAAAGTGGGGTAGGGGTGGAAGCCTACCTATGGTACAAAAGACACTGAGCTAAGTAGTTACCTCCCACAATGAGCTGTTGATCAGTGTGAGACCCACATGGTCCCTAAAATAAGACAAACTTTTGTCACAGCCCTTGAATACCCACCTCAGGTAAAAGATAAGACCCTATTGCTGAAGATTCCACAGACTGATATCATACAATACTGAGAGACCCTGCTGAAGCCAGAAACAAAATCAGCTTCCAAAAGGGCAGCCTGGGTAATGCCATAAGGTGTTGCAGGAGCTTCCAGGGGAACCAAACCAACAATATTATGAGAGAGCAGAAGGGATCTTCAAGTTACACCAACTGATGGCCTGAGAGTGCAGAACACACTGCTATATGGCACAGACAAGCAAGTCAAGAAGTGCCCATCTGTGCAATAGTGACACCCAACCTAGGTGAGTAATCAACAGCTGGCTAATTGGCTATGAGATCTGCTCAAAGGTATGGAACCCCTGACTGGTATGAGGACCCAAGGCAACTGTGAATGGAGACCAAGAACCCCATCTATGTGGGGAAGTCCTCACTAACCATAGGTTCCCAGAAAGGCTACACCCTCTAAACGCTCACCAACCTAGCAATATTTGTCTCAATTGACCAGTAATAATCTCACTCTCCGCTGGAGACTCTGTATTTTTCAGAAAGCAATGAGAACCAGGGACAACCAAAGGGACCTGATTTGAGGGGGGGGGCACCCAAGCAGGAGACGATCCACTTAGAGCCCTAACACAACCTCTAAGGAAGTGGGATGATGAGCAAAAGATCTATTCCTACAGCAAGGCAAATAGCCTAAGGAAGGTTAATGGAGAGAGGCACCAAGGGTGCCCAAAATTGTCCAAAACACAAATTTAGAGACTTACAAACCTAATAACTATGCAAAATTTAAATTCATCCACTATGACTCAGGGAAATTTGCAGAAGAGGGGGAGGAAAGAAAATATTTTTTTTAAAGAGTGACAAAGTTCCAATATAGCATAAAGGGACTGTCAGAATCTTAGTTTAGAGGAAAGTGAAGACAAGAAATATTTTCAGAAATAATGACTAAAAACAAATACATGAATCTCTACAAAGGGGAATTAAAGTAAATGCCAAGTAGGATCAACAAGAAAGATATCTACCCTTTCACATAGTGTAATGAGACAACATCGAAACAGAGAAGTCCCCACAGCACCCCGAAGCATGGCAGCTTGCTCACAAAGCCATGGTAACAAAAGCTGCATGACGGAAACACTGAAGGAGAGAAATACCATAGACCAAGGGCTAGAGACAGAAGCAGACGGACGGACGCACCAACAGCTAGCGACCATATGGTCAACAGTGTTCTGAGACAAGAAAAAAGGACTGTCTTCTTTATAGCTAAAAAGGAACTGAACAAACACATGCCCTCATTGTTGGAATAGTACATAATATTTATTTCCTTGGAGATAGTATTAAACATGTGAATTCTCATTTATTGAGTAGTGGAGATATTTGGAAGATGTGAGATGGATTCCCACATAAATTTGGTTCATATGCTGATACTGATGGCAACACACACACACACACACACACACACACACACACAAAGTACATGGACGTGATAAGAAACACTGGACATTCTCCTCTGGCTTCCTCATACTCATGTGTGGGGTATGTGCATTTGCACACATACATTCATACACCACACATCAGCCACAAACAACACACCATACAATACACACATAAACGTGTGCACAAAAGACAGCAGTTTTATGTGTTAGTTTTGAAGACCTAGATATGTAAGGACAAAAGAGTTTGAAAGTCAAGATGAAAGAACATGTCAGCCAAATAATCACCACAAAAACCAAGACAACTATTCTAAAATCTACATCTATATCTCTATATATGATTGATGGCAATCTAAGTGGTTTAATCTGTTTTAAATTTAGGTTTAAATTTTGTTTTATGTAATATGAGTCATTATTTTTTTCTAGTTGTATACTGTAAAGAAAGAAAACACAAGAATATTTCTGAATAATATTTTCTATGATAAGAAAAATTATAAATATCTTAACATCCATCAATAGGAAAATAGACTGGTGTATCTGTGATATATTTCTGCAATTATATGTCTATGTAGCATCACAAACCAACTAAGTTTCAGTTATATACAGCGTAGCTGTATCATAAAAATATTATTTAGTGGAAAACTTGAGATGTTGTTGATTATATGAAGATCTTCTTTTATATCCTATAAATAAGTAAAAGATAATGTATCATCTAGAGACATTCATACTGTAAAAAAATTTAAAAAATGAAAATCAAGGGACATTACATTCTAAAATGAGTATTTGAGTTTCTTATGGTGGCAGGAGGAGAAGAGAGGAGAGGAAAGGAGGGATGGTGAGGGGAGGGGAGGAAGAGGAGAGGCGAGAAAAGGGACACTTAGCGATCAATGGATTTATTATTCTTTGTGTGGCAGAGGGGTGCTGTAATTTGAATGTTAAGTATAGTCCATAAGTCCGCTTATTAAAGGTTTGGGCTTCAGGTTGGCACCATTGGAAGGTTCCAACAACTGTGTAAAATAAGCTAGAAGATCTCCCATTTGTCCCTTCCTCCTTCTACATTTTTTTTCTTGCTGTGACATGGGCAGATCTGCTCCATCACACACTTCTATCCATCACAGGATGCCTTGTCATGACCAAGATCTCTGAATCTATGAGTCAAAATAATTTTCTCAGATATTTTCTTATAGGAGTGCTTTAAGTCCTTAATTCTTTTACTTGTATACTTCACATATGTATGTTTCATATAGTCTCTCACATGGATCAAATACAGGGAAAATTTTGAATTTAAATAATATAAGGTATGTCTTGTGCCTAACATATAGCAAAAGTAAAACAAAATTATAGCATTTGCTTTTTATATAAATAAATAAAAGCCTTGAAAGAATTAAATTCAACAATAGTCTACATTTGGTGGGACTTAGCCTTTAGTAGCTGGGAGAGCCCATAGCAGCAGGGGAGCAATGAGAGACAGTTGGGGTTGTGGGAGGAGTTAGGGATGAGGAGGGGGCTTGAAGGACGCTGAAAGAAATATTTCATGGGTCCTGAATGGAATGAAGTTAGCATTTCCTAGAGTACTAACAACTCTCCCATGGAATGTTCTAGTTATCCTTGGCAATGCTGAAAGCCACATTTATCATTGATAATTCATCCATTTCCCAAAACATAGCATACATTAGTACATTATCAACAACACATAAGATATTTGTGAGAAACTACACCAGTTACAATAAGATATTCAAAAGACTTTTTCCGCCTTGGTAATAATACATATTTCAGGAAACTGATTTTTCCTAAGAGCCTTCAATGACAAAGACTAGGTATGTAATTTTAAAAATTATTTTGGCAGTACTAGGACTGAACCTAGAGCCTACTACATAGTAGGGAAGCACTGTACCACCATGCTCCCTGTCTTAATTCTTTTTCAATTTTATGTTGCATTTACTTTCAGTAAAACTTAAAATGATATAAATTTATGGGTATTATGAGATGTTTGAATACATGCATATATTACATGTGTTTAAATCATGTTGAAATATGCAATGTACAGAAAAGTATGGAACTAGAGATCATCATATTAAGTAAGACTCAGAAAGATAAATATCACATGTTTTCTCTCATTTGTGAATCTTGAAATTTAAGTAAATTTATAAAATCATATACGTATACATGAGATGGAAGTAGAAGTTAAGTTGTCTGGGAAAAAGATACTAACAAGAGGATGAAAGGATATTAAAATGAGAGACAGAAGTGGGGGACATCATAGTCAAGGTACATTATATACTTATATGAACATTGTCCCATGAAAGTCAGTACTATGGTTAATGGATATATGCCAAGAGAAAATAATCAGTTGAAACATATCTATCTCTTCAAACATTTATAATTACTTTATAAATCCTCTCTTCTTTGTGATTGAAATATTCAGTTCACATTAGTACATAGACACTTGGTATCAGTAATTGTTAGCTCTAGCACTAAATTGAACCATAGGCTGCATCTAAGTGATTAAGTATTGGAAACAAATTCTGCCAAAATCATTATCCATATTCACCCTAAGGCAGCAGCACACCAACGCTTTACACACCTGTCTATCCACAACTTAGTACTTACAGATTAACTTCCTCCCACGTCATTTAGTCTATAGCTAATAGAAACAGAGGGCCATGTGCCAGCCACAGATGAAATAAGTTAAACACATGCTTCACCTAGGAGGGATTATAAAGAATTTAAAATCTGAAAGTGAAATCAGGATTTGGCATTATTGCCATGTTGATTTAGCAATTAAAATGCCTTATTACACTTAACACTAACAAGAAGTTGATGTTGTGCTTCTGAAAGAATTCTGTCCTTGTGTGCTTGGTTTGTATACACACATGAGAGTTTATGTGTAAAGTATTCTCTTTTTTGCCATGTACACTGGCAGCAGCATGTGGCCAGACATCTCCTTTCTCAGTTTAAATGACTGAGGGGTTTGATGACCTGGAACAAAAAATTCAGCTGCTACAGATTTGGAGGAATGAAACTGAAGAGAAAGCCAAAACGATTCTTACATCCCGGGATGTGTGGTAAATGGAACATTTGAAGCTACTAATTTAAAGCCCCGATCATTTGAGCACACAGTATTCCAGAAAACACCACTTGAGACTTCTTCTAACCTGCTTTAAAATCTGCAGTTTTCCCTGTATTATTCATTTCTATGAAGTCAGATTGGAGGGGCAGTAGCTGCAAACCAAGCAGGCTAGTGAGTATTTTTTTTTCTATAACAGAAATTGCCTAAAATATTTCTGTCTTTCAATGCCCTGGGTCATGGTGTTCTGTTGAGCTAGTTCTGGCATTCTACAGAGGAGATCTAAACTGTTTTCTTTCCTTTTTCAAATCTAGGATTTAACAGAAACTTTTCTTCAGCATTTCCATACTTATATACAGCCTATGTTTTAAACCTAATGCTAATGTTGAGGATGACTTACTCCAAAGAACTTGGGAATTTGAGTAAAACACATTAATAAATTAACAAAAAAATGGAAGGATATTTATGGATAAGCCTAAATAATGTTCCCTTGTGGTTTTTATTTTTCTCACAAAGTGCTTCAAGGGTCTCATTGCTGCGCTGGTATAAAAATCCGCTGCTTAGACTGTCCTGCACAGCTCTATATGGAGTATTGGTGTACTGAGCCTGCATTTCACAAGTGTCTGCAAGGGGTAAATAGTGACTCATTCAGAAGACAATATACAACAAAAAATGGAGAGACCTGAACTTTACAAGAAAGGAGGATATTAGAGAGGGCTGGAAAATACCCATGAAATCATTACTAGACGCTTAAGAGAAAAGTTATGTATAATAAACTATTCCAATGTTATTCCAATTTCCCTCCCAGCACAGTGACACTAATGATGCCTAACTAAAGTCCATGCTTGTTTGACAAAGATGATAGGCCTAGCATGGTTTATGTGTTTATTTTTCTCTGCTGGTTCAGGTTCTGCCACCCTTTGCTATCCTTCCTGGAGTGATGTCTCCAGAAGTTTCTCAGCCTATTTCCAGTGATTAGACACAGAACCTTGCACCAATTAGACTAAGTAAGCCCAAGATCAGTGGCATTGACTGCATATGCCTGGATACTCATGCTTCATTATAAAATTACTTGCTAACAATGTCTTATTATTAGTGTCTGCATTTCTTTAAAGCTGATTTTAGATATTTTTCCTTATATTATTACTAGTGGGAAATTTTGCTGGCCTCAACCTGCTCTGACTGAGCATAGCTCATGTGTCCAAAGATGCAAAAAGAACCTAAACACAAATATTTCATTGTCTCTCTCAGATTTTTATGATAGAGATCTCAAGTGATAATTTGAGAAACTATTTAAAATAAGTGGTGAAGAATACTCCATTCCAAGAAATTGATTTGACTTACAAGATTAATTGATCCTAGTTAATTTTTAATCAGATTCCCATATTACCTTCATTTTGGAACTTGAAACCATAGTAATGACTCTGGTTTTGGGTTTTGACTTAGCTGACTTTTAGCTAAATTGTGATAAAGCATTCATAACTACTTCTTGGAATTAATGTTTACTTGTGCTCCAAAAGCCAGGAAGCATGAGGACATCTTTTCTCTTTTTTTATTTTGAGGCAAGGTCTCAATATATAGCGAGATTGGCCTCAGACTTGCTGTCTCCCTTCCTCTTTTTCCAGGTCTTGAATTCTAGATGTGCACCGTTATGCCTAGTTAATGATGAGTTTTATTATCTCAGAGTACCCTCAAGAGATAACAATGTACATCTTTGAAAAAATTATAGCCACAACTTGCTTTTGTTCTCTGTGATTATAAGTCACATGTATACATATATAAAACATATAAAAAATTGTCATTCTCTTGTTAGTGTCCTCCTAGCATCATAGTGATTTATTGTCTATTGTTGCTGTGTCATCCTTACTCAAAGAACACAACTTGGTTTGAGAAAAGGGGTCTGGGTACTGTTTCAGCTCCCACTCCTTCCGGTGAACACACTTTGGAGAGGAAAGCCAACAGGAGCAGTGTTGTGGAGGGAGCTTGTTAGAGTGCAGAATCCTGGGATGTCCATGGGAAGTGTTGACTTAGAGTCTCTGGTGATGAGAACCTTTAACTCATTTGTTCAGTTATCATTTGGAGTCAGCATGGCCCTTGTTCATAAACAATATGGAAAAGGCCTGGGTAAAGAAAGGAAGGTCACAGCCAGCAGATTTTCCTGATGGTGAACAGGAAAGGTTTATATCTTAATTATAATAGAGAACAGTTCCTTGGTGCTCAGTACGCTAGTGTGTGTATGTGTGTGTGGGGGGGGGGGGTCATTCTCACCAGGACCCATTGTAAGGATAAGGAAATTGAAGCAGAGTGACGACATGACTCTAGTGGGGTTTTATGGGTAATAAGTGGCCAAGACAAGTTGAAATTCAGCCATTAAGTCTTGACTTCACAATCAGTGCTATGAAATAGATGAAAGGCACATGAGGGATACATGAAAACTGTCAGGGTTTTAACTTAAGAAAATGAGTATATGATCATTTCATGAGGGACATGTGTTATCCTTGTCAAATCAATAACAGCTCAAAATATTGATTTTTATTATATATGTTGGTTTTCCCAGGACAGCTCCACTTCCACCTGCTGCCCTAGAGGCTGATTCCCTCATATTCCTTTCATACTATAGTGTCCAGAGCATGGTATATTTCCCACACAAAATGCTAGGGGATTCATTCCTTACAATTATTAAGTATCTGTAAATGCATAATTTATGAAATATGGGGCTACAGATTTGTTTTGGCTTCTTTTGCTATGTCTACATTTTCTAAATTTGTACACTACACATGTGCGTTTGTGCAATTGGGGACAGTGTTTTTATTTAAATGCAAATAAAAATGAGACTAAAAAATATTGATTTTTGAAGTGCAAATATGAGGTGCCCTGCCTACAATTTCATAGACATTGTTAAGTTAATAATGTAATAGGAAGTATTTTGTAAGTCTAAAGGTATTATAATCCTAATGTGTTTGCACTACTTATTAAAGCCCTAAGGATTATATACTGGAAAAACTACATGATGTCAATGCCATGTAGGATGCAGACCTGCTTCTTACAAGTATTGTGTAGGAACCAAGATGAAATGGCATTATAATTTGGTTGGTAGACTGTGTTGATAATCAATTACACCTAGATTTAATTTAGCTTACTAATACTTTAATTAATATAATGTTTCATTTTGACTCCAATTTCTCTGCTTCATTTTTCATATCAGTTAAAAAAACAAGATTTGAGCTTGGAGTACAGAAATCAGTGCGGTATGTTCTGTATTTGGTTTATGAATATACCTCTTCAAATTACATTTAACAGTATGCATTTTGTAAAAATACGTTCCCTATAGGATCTTTTAATTTTGAGATTATAAGAGAATCTCTAGAAATGTTAAATTTTTCTTTTTAGTGCTTTAAAATAATCCTGAAGATGATGTTTCATGACTCTTTCAAAACCTTTTTATGAGTTTTTTTTTCAAATTTTATAGCTTTAATTATTTTTAGTTGGTGCTGGTTTTTTAAATTTATGCTATAAGAGTCAGTAAAATCTTTCTTTGGCATTTGTGAAGGACTAAAGATTTTTAATCTTTAATAAGCCAAATTGGGTCCTCAAAAGAAGAATCTATATTCCAAGGGAAAAAGAATAGAATGTTTTAGAAGCATAGTACGTATGTGGTCAACATAGTAATAATAAATAAAAGTAGTGGCATTTTCATATTGCTTGTTCACTGATGGTCTCGGTAAACCAGACTCACAATGAATAATAACATTTTTTACCTAAAACATGGTGAATCCAGCCATGATGCTGAATTGGGCAAAAACAAATACATTTTTCTTACTTTCAGAATATTCATTATTTTTATTTCAGTTACCTACCAACTCCTAGATCCTAAATGTTGAGCACTGATTCCTGAGTTTCATGGTCTACTGCTCCAATGTCTTCCTTCTTAGTTCTGCATGAGGCTCCTCATTCTAATAGCATCCATGCAGCTATGGATTCATGGGGACTTAGAGGTCCATGGAGAAACTTTTCAGTGTTTATTTTTGAAATCTTGGGTCTAGTTACGTATTTTCTTGCACTGTAAGAAAAGTGATAACAATTTCAGGCTTTAATGAGTTTGAAAAATTATTTCTGACAATATCAAAAATAACTGCTCTTCTTAGTCCTGGACATCAAGAACTAATTCATTTAAACAAAAACTTTCACCTCATCTTGGGTTTTAAGATGACTTTAAAAAAAACCTGTAAGAGCATCTATTTTTAAAACTTCACTTACAACAGTGAGAAGATAAAAATCAATGAAAATGTGTACTGGGAACAATTTTTTTTTAATCGAAGAGGAGTCATGGATCACGGATTAAGAAGAATACTCTTTGTTTCTGGGGTATTGTGCACTATAATTAAGTTGATTAAAATATAAATTACTTTCTTTCATTCTCACCCACTTTCTTTAGCTCATACTTATTCCTCTCCACTTTTACTTTCATCATTAAGGCATATGTTTATAAGCAATTAAAATTTTCCTAATAAATTCAGCAAAAATGTAATAATCTGTAATAGCCTTATGAGACCATGCCTACTGATTCACTACAATGAAAATTACTGCATCTAAATACCATAAGAAATTTAGAAATCTTAAATATAACAAATGGAATGTGTGGTGTGAACACCATCCTACATCTATAGCATCATCAATACGTGATTGTAGACCACCTTCCCTTCAGTACAGTTTATCATCTTAGAATCTTTGTCAGGGGTATAAATAAGAACAGAGTATAATAACATAATGATACAGCCTGGAATTTCATATGAAAGCCCATTACTTTAATTTAAAAAATAAATTGAGAAAAATCAAAAGATATCTTTGTCAGAACTTATTTGCAACTAGGATTCTTTCTTATTTACGAAGAAATCTAAAATACTATCTTTCATCTTTCAACATAAAATGATTATTTCCTTTACATTTTATCAAGTAGTCCAACAGTTTAAAGTAAAAGTCCAAACAATATTTTAAAAGCAGCCAGCTAGGAGCTGAAGAGATGGATCAATGAGTAAACTGCTTGCTCTACAAGCAGGAAGACCCATATAAAGGCCAGGCACAGCCATATACACCTAAAATCTCAGTGCTGGGGAGACAGCATCAGGGGAATCCTCAGGGCTTACTGGCTACCTAGTATGGCTGAATCAGTGAGTTCCAAGTTCAGTGAGAGATCACATCTCAAAAAATAAGGCAGAGAGTGATTGATGGAGACATTCTATACTGATCTCTGGCCTCCACACACCCAAACATTTGCACGTACACACATGAACACATCACACACATTTAAAAAAAAACCACTAATTACCCTCAGCTTCTGCTGAGTTTGGTAATAACAGCATGTTCACATATTGGTATATTTAGATGCTCTGACAAGTGAACCAGGACCATCAGCTATGAGGATAAGATTAGCTCCAATGGAGCTTCACTACTCATTACCATCAGCTACATTGTAAAGAAAGGTTACATAATAACCACAGCAGTTCATACTTGCAGGCCTGTGTGCATGGAAGTCAGAGATGAAGAAGTTGGAATTCTCTTCACATATGTATGTGAGCCTCCATCACCATTACTGAATATACGGAAGTCTCCCAATGATGGCAGGCTGGCATTTGCAGTTCATTCCATTTTCACATGACTCTCCTATACTTTACACTATGCTTGGGCTTCCCTCGCTACTGTCTTATAAGGCAAGTCCCTATAGTTTTATTATATGAAAGCCAAAAATCTGTCTACTTTCATTTCCAGGGTGTAGACATAATAAAAGGAGGTATTGTGTTATGTCAATAACTGTTCTTAAAGGTATATGTAAGATGCTTCATGAGCCAGACACACATGAGGCCAAGATTTCTATCAGGAATCCTAAGGTAATAGAAGCATCAGATCTGGGTGTGGTAGATACAGGTGGGTACTCTGTAGACTAAGCAATAGATAACTGAGTAAGTATTCACAGTTATGTTTAAATAAATAAAATTTCAACAAAAAGGCAGGCTTTTATATGAGTCTTCCAAACTTCTGTTTGCTTATTTATTTCTTTTTAAACTGACTCCTTAATGGCATGTGATTTTCTTTACAAAGAACACACCCATTGCTAAGGTATGAATACCTGTAATGATGAGAGGGAATGGAGCTTTATAACATTAATTCTAAAGTAAGGGGAGTTATAGTTAAAAAGTATAGAGGAAAAATAAAGTTTAATAGTGAAAAAAGCACATTCAATGCACCCTTGCTTAAAGTAAATTCTGGCACCATGGTAAGGAGTTGGAAGGTTATACACCATAACCCAGCCACTCCTTCCTCCACTGCAGGCTCCCCATCAGACCCGGGAGAGGGCTAATTATAATATAACAATATTTGGTATTAACAAAGCTAACCTGTTCATTATGAGTACCTCTTGTGCAGCCTCTGGTTTTGTGTTTCACTGTCTTGAGATACAACTCAGATTCTCTTAACATTTCTCTCTAGAACAAAACTCTATGAAACACTGACCATGAAAGAATGTAGTAGAGCACACCATCACACTGGGCTGCAAAGAAAGTTCATCTCACACCACACAGTGAAATCAAATATTCAATCTCATGATTTTGTTTAAGATCCTTCTTTTTATTAAGTAGAAACTTTGTATGTGTTGAGACCACCATTTCTCTCCTCCCTTCCCCTATTCCACTGAGGGCCCTCCTCATTGAGCTTGGTGATATTCACCATGGGGCATGGGTTCTGAGTTGTGAGAGTAACAGTCAGTCATTGTGTGTGTATGAAGAGGGGATGGATATTCTGGATATTCCCATCCACCTTTGCACTTGTAATCTTTCCACCCCTTTTTCTGCAAAATTCCCTAAGCCATGGTGGGTGTTTTAAGTCTACTACAGTGTTGAGCTCTTAGCAGCTTCTGGATTTAAGCTTTGATTTATTTTGAGTATTCTTAGTGTCAGTCTCTGTCACCCTGGTGCAGGTTGTTGGGCTTGCAGTGGAAGCAGCACTCTTGCTCCTTTTGTCAATTCCTCTGTGGTTTCAGCAGGCCCTGACTGATGTGTGGGGTGGTTCATCTCCTGCCAATGATTCAGCTATTTTTTTCTTGTCCTGTTGGTAGAATTTGGTTGTCCTCAGTTCTTGCTGCCTTATGAAAAATAGAAACAGATTCTCCAATGGAGACTGAGATCAGCATCAGCTAAATGGGGATATGTATTGTTAGTTTAGAGAGATTGTGATGGGTATAGCCTCTCTTTGGGCCAAAGGCTAGTGGAAGCTTCTCTTTGCAGTCCATAATTTTCCTCTCTGTAGGATTCTAACTTGGTTCCCAGTTCCAGCTGTGGGTTCCTTTCCACTGAGTGGATCTCTTAGCCAATCACAGAACCATTGGTTACCCATGTAGGCTGGGTGCCACGATTGCACAGGTGTACACGTCTTGTCAGGCTGCTTGCTGTCATATAGCAGTGCCCACTGCTTACTCACAAC
This sequence comes from Zapus hudsonius, assembly GCA_004024765.1. Classification (NCBI taxonomy): domain Eukaryota; kingdom Metazoa; phylum Chordata; class Mammalia; order Rodentia; family Dipodidae; genus Zapus; species Zapus hudsonius. The sequence continues at coordinate 36,808 of PVHP010005336.1, forward strand.
TTTGTTGGCCATTTTACCCCAGCGGTTCATGAGGCACATTCCAACACTATATAGGATACCCATTTGGGAACTGGCTTCCTTCCAGATCCAGCCAGATCTCTTGATGTTCTGAGTTTGGCAGCATGTGGTGTCTTCAGCAACAGGGTGATACCCTTCTTTAACAACTAGAAATTAGAGTTGCTTTCACTTGTCCTTGCCTTTTGTAGTTCTTTTATTATATCTTAAACCTAGCTCTGCCACCAAATTTGTATATAATCTTTGTGAAACAAAAAGCCTAATGATTATTAGGAGCTCCTCTTTCTTATTAAGTGGCTAAGCAGCTATCTAATATGAATGGAAACAACTGCTTGGCTCCATTTGATTGGAGCCACTTTCCATTAAACATAGTTTATCCATTTATATATGGCTACATCCAAAATACTCAGCCATTCCACCATGGGGGAAGAGAAAGAGTCCTTGCTCTCTAATAAGGCTCTGAGTTCACCCAAGACTTCCTGAGCATCAGTTTCTTCATTTAAACATTACAGAAAAAAATGTAGGGAAATATATACAGTTTAAATGACAAAAAAATCCTCTACATAACCCATCTCACTGGAACCACACAGTAAAGCCAAGGAAGCACTGTTTTCAGGTTCTAAACTTGGAGGATCAGGTATAGGGTCTGGCTCCAAGAATCACAGAAAATGTCTGGACTGAGACTTGATCCCAGCTATTCTGATTTTAATTTTGTCCCCTTTGGACTTTGCTTTGTTACTTTGTACATGGACGAATCATCATTGAAACTAAAATGTCTTAGATTTTAGGAAAACTAATGTCAGAAATATATGATCCCTACTAGAAGAAAGGGAGAAAACTGAATAAGTTCTTTTGAATTCAAAACTGTACTGTAAAAGAATGTTTAAGTAATAAAATAGGAATGATAGTCAACAAATTCATTGAGGAAAATATCCTATACCATCATCAATTCAATGATTTTATGAATAATAAAAGCATTTTTTAACTAGAGAATTTTCAAACTTTCGTTACCAAGACTTTAGTATTTGTTGTTCTCATAGTTACTAGAATGTTGGTGACCAAGGCCCTGTATGATATTTCTCAGTGGGCATTTAATGTCCTTCTCCAGGAGACACAGTTCAGTTATCAGTGTGTTGCTTGGTCTCTGAAATAAAGCCTGAAAGATATCTCAGCTTTGTAAAGATCCCTAAAACACATCACATAAAGACAAGAAAATGAAAAAGAATGAACTTTTGGCTCTTTTGTATAGATTTCTATGATCAGGAACTGACTCAGTTAGTTCTCTCGTTTACTCCAAATGTAATGAGGCAGTCTAGGAGAGCTGTGAGTATACCATAGTGTCATCACTCTTCCTGCCAGGAGCCTTTCCTGCCATGTAAATGAACTTCATTGCCACCAAATCACAGATTATAGAAAATCCTCATTGCATGAACAGAAAAGAATGTCTGAAAGAAATGCCTCACAAAATACTAATTAATTCTTACCAAGCATTTTTAATCCCTCAGTTCCACAAAGGATACATCAACAACTCAAAATGATTTGAAAATGTGTTTCTTTTTTCTTTGCTTTGGGAATGGATTAATGGTTTTCATTCAATCCTTCTGGAACCCAAAGGAAAGAGAACTTCCTCAAGGGATAAGGGCTTCCTGAAAACCTACAACAAACAACTGATTCAAAACTCTATCTCTCATTTATAGATTCACACCAACACTTTGTTTCATTTCACCACATTCCTTTCTTTAGGTTGGTCTTGTACTAGCTCATGAAAAATGTATTAATACATTTCACTTGGTTTTGACCACAGGCATGAGAGATGGGGGCCAGGCTTTGAAACTGCTCTACTCAGAACATTTCAACTTGTGTTTGGTTCTGTTGTTTGGCTTGATTGGCTTTTCCATGGAGGACTCCTGGAGATTCCTCTGTTGGAAAGCTCTTAACTTGCTATATTGAATTTCCTACTGGATATATCATATCCACTTGGACTGTATGCAGACATTTCAAATATAGCACTTATACAATAAAAGGCATGATTGCCTTCACTACAGTGACATGACTTAACATTTGGGTCTCACATCCCTGCCAACACTGAGTTGTATACTGCATTCTAATTTTTGACTTTATATAGAGTATTAATTGACTAATTAGCTTTAATAGTTTAATCAATCTTATTACCATGGGCTATGACTTATTTGCTAGCAATCTGTCTCACAATTACACTTGAAATTCCCTGAAGTCAGGGAACATAAGTTCTTATTTCTATTTCCATAGTGTTTTTTAAAAGTGTGTATAACACATTTAGGATCAATAACCTTCTGTTCAATAATTGAAGAGATGAACAAACTCATCAGAATCTCAAAGATTGTTGACAAAAATAACCTCCCGTTAAACAGAAATGTACTACATATATCAAAGTCAGATTTAATGAACATTAAATATAAAGACCTGACCTTACTCTAAAAGTTCTGAGAGGTTAGTTTTGACAGCACTTTTTTCTAAGTCTAAGTAAATTCAATTTTCTTCTCAGTGTGTGGCATAGTGGAAAGAGATCGTTTTGGGACTCAGGCATATCTGTCTTGGCAACCTGGCTCTGTCCTGAGCAAAGTGAGTGACCCAAGATAGATAATTTAAGCTCTGTGAGGAAAATAGTACATATTTTATACAGCTAATTTAGAAAAGAAATTTGAACAGATCAGTACACTACTAGCTATCTCTCAATGCACCTGGAATGTGGTGTATTAAGTGGTAAATAAATGTAACTATTATTACTTTTGGGGAAAGGATCTGATAGATCTCCAAGATGCACCTCAAATTGGCTGTACACTTTATTATACATGAATCACCTTGAAAGAAAAGGATACTCTAAGATTCTACAAGGCCATTTAACTCTGATCACTGCTATTTAAAGAGGACTGGTTGGTTGATGTTGAACTGTGATGTTGAAGTGCTAGTTTATGAATCACAAGTTTCTGACATGAAAAAAATTGGAAAATCTTATAATTGTCTCATTAAAAAAGGTAAGAAAAACTCTAAAGGACCATAATTATCACTATAGTGCTTGTGCTTGTAATTTACTGAAGCCAAATGTTATATATTTGACTTGTCCATTGAACATTCCATGTTTAGTATCACGGTGTGTATCTGTTACTTTTTCAACAATGCTTCATCATAAACCACTTTCAAACTCAGTCACCTTTAATAACAAATCATTTATTTTCACACCCACATCTGTGTTGACTAACCTTTGACTAGACCAAACTGGTCTCATCTGAGCATGGTTACAAGCCACAGGCTATGCTTGGACTCATTCTATATATAGTCTTATATTCTCCTTAGACTGCCTGCCACATGCCCGCTTTATCAAAATAGCAGAGGCATACAACAGGAAAGCCAATCACATGCACGTTAATACTTAAGTATTTATCTTCAACAAGATTAGCAACTCCAATATTAACATAAAAATTTAATGGAAGACTTAATACTTGAAGTAGGCACAGTTATGATAGATTGAAGGAAAAAGCAAAACAGTTTAGCATTTTTCCATCAGACACTTCAAACCAATTATTGTAGTTGCTTCTAGTAACTAACCCTTGAAGTGGGCATTGTTATTCTCATTTTAGAAATGAAGTCACAGAGGCTCAGAGAAGTGACTGCTTTGTTGAGACCAACAGGGTAATGGTGTGACTCAGGCTGGAAATTAGGGCTTCAGAACTTGTATATAACCTATGGTAACTCAGAAACATGGGAAAAAGAGAGAGTCAAACATGCAGAATAGAACAAACAAAAGCTGATGAGAGAAAACCATGGGATAGAATTGGGCATTGACAATTCATCTTGCTCTAAAGTTTGGTGTGAAAGCTAAATTCCCAGGAGACAAGGCTACTCAGATTGCACAACAGGCTAACTTCTACTTGATTTTCATCTGTCTCCGAGGAACTATGAAATGGAAAAGTGACAGTTCAGAGATAAGATTTTGAAGGATTAATACAACAGATTTTATGAAAAGTGGAGAAACTGCAGATAACTCATAACTGAAATGAAACTGGTGACTGACCAGAATTTGTTACATAGAAACAAAGGTGGAGACAGATGCAGGTAGATGCCAGCTAGTACAGACAAAACTCTTGGCAGTCAGTTCGATGTGAGTAGCCAGAAAAAGAGTCGACAGCCATGGCAATATACTATGCAGGGATATCCAGTAAGAAAGATAGAAAGCAGAGCTAGATGGAGGTGGTGGTAGTAATGTTTTCAACGCTAAATTTTAGGAAAAACAATTTAAAATATCCAATACTAATAAGAAAGCTTAACAGTAAGCTGGTGACTAGAACATGTTCTTGCATTCATTCCTGCTAACAGAGTTGCAGCTAAGCTATATAGCAATATATTCCCCAGGCCCTTACAATTACCTCCCATGACTAATGCCCACAGCAATACATGAATGGAGAAATGAGTGTCTCTTTTAGACACTCTCTGTGATCTCCATGCTCTTGAGGACAAAATGGCAACAATGACAATACCTTGCAAGTCACACTTTGAAAATATAAATTCACCAATTGTTGAAACACTCTCTCTCAAATATCTGCTGAGAAGTGAACTTGCTTTGACCTTTAGCCATCAAATAGTTCGACTCTGACGCTGATTTACATTAGCCCTTTGAGCTGCTATAACAATTAACTACATACAGTATAATGTATAAATAACATAAATACATTGTTCATTATTCTAAGGGCTAAAAGTCCAGCATCTAGACACTGACAGTTTGAATATCTGGGGAGGACTTGGCTCCCATTTCCAAGATGGCAGACTGTTACTGTATGACTCAGAGAAGAAAAGTGCTGTTTTTTTTTTCAAGGTAGAAGGATAGGAGGGGGTCAACTCTCTCTGAAACCGCTTTTATATGAGCATTAATGTAGTCATCATAGCCTAGCCCTACTAATTTATAACTCTGTAAAGGTCACTCCTTTTGATATTATTACAGTGAAGATTAAGTTTTAACATGAATTTGGGAGGAGACACCATTGTTTAAACCATAGCAAAACCATTTTTACTGGTATATTAGAACAGCTGGTACAGTGGAGTCAGATTCTTTCATTCAAAAACAAACTATATGGAGTTGATTTTGAAATTTGATAATGCTGGGGTAGTGTCATCATAAGTCTGATATCTTTAACTTAGAAGACAGAATAAGGGCTGAACAAACATGATGGTTGAAGAGAAATATTTGATAAGTTTGCTGGCTGTTCCTTGTTGCTTTTAGCAGGTACAGTAAGAAAACATGGACCTAGTTAATAATTGACAGGTTTATGAGAAGACATGGAAAGACAGTATGGAAATACAGCACTTTGTCTACAAGCTCCTCTCTGGGCTGAAAAATCTTCTGTATCTAAAATTGTAGGAGATAAAATTTTTAGGCCCAGATGACTTCCTTCAAGGCTTCTCATCAATCAAAGGGACCTAGCCATGGTGTAAAAAAATACAGGTTGAAATATGGACTTCTCAGTCAAGCCTTCTGTCAATGGTCTCAATGTAGACCAGTTAGGATTCACAGTAGGCTGGGGATAACAAGGACACCATGTAGGCTTATGTATAATGTCTAGTAAACGGACATATGGGGCTCTTGGCATGGGGAACTGATGAAGAACAAGATTCTACAGCTTAAATTGTTTTAAGTACATTACACTGTGAAAGTAACCATGGGCTCTGAAAAATTCTGTGACTGTTTAAGTCACATAAAAAAATTTGGCTTCAAAACTTATCCCCCAAGGATGAATGACCCTAGAGGATAGTATAATCTCCAGTACTCATTTAAGATTTGACATCAAAGGTGACAAAGAAGCCCCTATCAAAGGGCCAGCCATGGAAAGCAATGAATGAGAGAGTTTCTCCCAGAAAGCAAACCTAGCATTTAATTAATGAAACAACATTCTCACAGCCAGGTTTTTGGATCCTCACATTGGCCCAGTATGAGTCCATCATTGCTCTCCTTGTTGGCTGCCAGTCTTGCTATGTTTATTTACTGCATTTTATTTACTAAAATCACTGTTCCTCAGCAAATCCTAGCATGGCCTAATATCATCTTGGCATAAGTGTCTTACAGATATATGTCATTAACATTAGAAACAGTCCAAGAAATCAGGGCTAAGAATGAGCCTCAGGAATGGCTCATCCATTCACTGTATAGCTAGAGACTGAACTTCACCTCTTGTAGAATATGGTACATGGATAACCCCACCAATGTCCAGTTCTTTTACTAATATTGATCTAGGAGAAAAAAACCTGTTTTCATACATAGGATTATCAAGCAATGGTGAGATGACATAGGCATTTGAAGGCTATGGGTAGAAATAGGAACAAAGAAGTGGGCATTTACTAATAATATACACTGATGCTTAACAGAGGGGTAATGGAAACAAGAGCACTTGAGCTGCAATGCTATGTATGAAAGATGGAAGGTTCTTTGGCTCTTGTTGGATACAGTGGAAGGGTGGGCAGAGGACTATGCTCAGAACTTAGTGAAGACCTCAAGGCCCTGTGCAATATTAAGTGCTCAGCCCAGAAAAGGCTGCTATGTTATGATCAGGGCTCTCATTCGGAGAATTTGTGATGTCTGAAATATAAAGTATGGATGAATGGGTGTTAGTGGACACGAAGAAATTTTGTTCCACGATTTTTTTCCCCTAAACCCAGCATTTGAGGCAATTGATGCCTTCATTATAAGAGCTAGAACTTTCCCTTTGTGGGAAAAATCCTCTGTTGCCCTCAGTCATCAGATGATCTTTCAGAAAACTGTTCCCACCTCTACTCATGTCAACCAGAACTATACTTATGACTGGATGCCAGTGTAACATGGATAAGATGGGCTGGGATTGTGGCTGCAAGAATCACAGATCAAACCTTTCTGGAGACAAGGCAATGTATCTAAGACTGGATTCTGAGGTGCTTGACCAATATGACACAGAGCAGGCAAGAATTCAATCACTTATAAACACTTTCTTGAGACACAGGATTTAACTCCTTGGAAAGGATTGTAGTGAATAAAGCAAGCTGACTTCTGGAATGACTCTGACAACATGGAGAGAGTAATTGCTCCCAATACATGAAATGAAATGCCTTATCATGGTAAATAGCTGGGTTAAATGATGAATATTGCTGCATGGATATGTTCTGTGAAGCTATAGAACTCATGCAAGAATTATGCTCCCTAGCTGAGTCCAGAGGGCACAGCATTTGCCAAGGCCAAGAGGGAGTTCCTATGTGGAGGCACATGGACCCTAATACATTGTTTGATGGGTTTGGCCTATAGGTTAGGGATAGTGGTAGAAGAAGCAGATACAGAAATGGGCCCATTAATGGTTGTAGATGTGCCAGAATCCTCAAATAATGGTCAGCTGGTAGTAATTACCAAGAATTCAGTCATCTGCAACCACAATATCAACTGGTCAGTGTCAAGAAAGCAGCCAATAGGGCACTGAATGGACAGTGGTATGCCTAAGGACAAAGTGTATTGGCAACATCAAGATTGTACAATGCATATATCAGAAGAATGAGAGAGAGTGAAGGGACAGGAACTAGAGAACTTAATTCAATTCCTGAATTTCAGCCAATATTTGTGTTTGGAACTTATTGAATAAAAGCAGATTGTCAGGGAGAGAGGATTCTATAACACGGGCAGTTGTTTCCTCCCCCACCTCACAGAAACTGATGACCAAAACTGACTCTTACCAGGTCCAGAAAGTTGAAAATGTTTAATTATTTCCATTTTTTAAAATGAAAGTTTAAAATTAGTCATGATGACAGTGTTCACATGTAGAAATTATTAACTACTATGAAAGGAGATACCCCTGTCCTTACACACACCCAGCTCTGGAAGAGCTGAGAGTTAACATCTGCCAACATACCATTACTTATAGCCATCCACTCAAATACACTGAACAAGAAGGAAAACCCAGGTCATGAGTCATGTTTTTGACTGGAGATCTAAAGCACGATAAAGTTTTCCTTTTGAAGTAGAAGCCTATGGAAAACAGGTGATAAATAGGTCCTGTTCCAATCTTGTTTACACTGGCTTGGTAAGCATTTCCTAGTTCTCAAATTAATAATGACAGTTAGAATAGTTGGTAACTTGAGTAATGTGGTAGTTTGAATAATGTCCCCCAATAGATTCAAAAGTTTATTATAATTGTAAATTGTCTCCAGCCAGTTCTGGCTGGAGGAGGTGTGTCACCTTGGCCAGATCCTAGGGTTCAGCCTTAAGGCGTTTCTGGGGTAGGTCTGGAAATCTAGCTATACATATGCAAAAAGCAGTCTGAGCTCAAGCCTGAAGTTCCTCTTGTTTGCTAGTTTGGAGTGTGCTTGCTTGCTTGCTTCTGGAGGTGCTGTTTCTCTCTCTGCTTACTTCTGTAAAAGGAAGCCAGCCTTTTTCTTTAACTTCTCCTGGGTCTGTTACTTCAATAAATAATTGTGCCTGGTTTGGAGATTCATCCCAGCAGCATGGCTAACTATGACAAGTAACTACCACAAGAGATTTTTTGGCTTATGGGGAAGCCAAGTAGAAGTCCAAAACCAGCTCCCCTTTATGCTTCTGACAAAGACAGTAGATCAAAACCAGCAAGTAGGAATAGATTTATGTCCCCATGCCCTTCATTTTATAGCAGGCACTGAGTTGAATAAAGACCTAAAGGCTATGTGGTAGTACTGCTTAGCAGAGCTCCCTTTATTATCTGGACTGGCTCCCATCCAAACAGGATGTATCCAAAAGAATGATGGTAAACTACTGCAAGTTCAACCAAGCCACACTCCATATCATAGCTGTTTAGCTAAACAGAGTTTGTAGACAAGATCAATAAGGCTCCAGATATATAATGTGTGCCTTTTGATTTAGGAAGTTTGTTGATTTTCTTCTGAAAAAAAAAAGAAAAAAAGAATCATTTTATATTGCCATTTGCTTTCTGGGTGATGGTGATTCTCCCACTCTATCATAATATAATTTAAATAAATTTAGTTCACTGGACTTCTTGTAATATATCACTTCAATTATTAAATTTATGACTAAAAGATGATTGTGAGTAGACTAGAAGCCTTAGTAAAAGTAAAAGATATGTCATCCTGAGGGTGGTAAATAAACCTTATGGAGAATAAGGACTCTCCCATTTTAATAAGAATTTTAGTGTCATGGTGGGATTATAGGAACATGGTGGGATGAAATAGAAGACAAAGACCACATATTTACAAAGTAAACATGGTACCTGATAGGCCTATGAATTATGAAGACAATACATTGCAAGCATGGAATTGCTCTGGTCCTTGTACTGGCTGTTGCCATTGACTACTCCCTGAGTAGGAAAGAATACTGTAGCATGTTTAAACACACATGCAGCCCAGTAGATCTTTTGATGTTAAGGTTTCCACAGTAGAAAAAAAATGTAGGATAGAATTAATGACAAGCTCCCATGGAAGAGCAAAATACAAGCTCCTAGAATTCTGCAGCAGGGTAAGTCCACCTACAGTTGTCAAGTATGTATTATTCTAAAACCATATCTCCTGGTTCTGTGATTGACAGCAGAGTGTTTGGCTCTGAAGCACCATTGATCTTGTGTCCACAATTGTCCATAATTGGAGATGTGTCATTGCAATTAAGTCTTAACAGTTATCTAGACCATGTACAGTGAGTCCCTCACAGGAATGAAATGGTACATCCAACATTGGGCACAGTTATCCTTGCTGATCGAGGAGCTCACCACAGTATAATCGTTGTCCCTCCCTGTGTTTCAACTATAGTCATATGGATAGTCCAGTATAACCAGCTGAGAATGAATCAAAAGCTGTGACTTGACTTATGAATGGGTCAGTTTGACTTGGAGGTACAAGCTAAAAATGGGTGGTGACTATTTTTCAATCTACCACAAGGGTAGCTTTGAAAGACAATGGAAGGATACAGTCTTTCCAAATTAAGGTTCAGTTACTCACCCATGCTGATGAACAATGCCTCTGTAGCCTTCCAGACACTGGACTTTGGCATTAAGGATGTCTATGGTAGCTGAAATAGACTAGAGACTAGATATTCTTAATATATCTCCCAGGCTTCTCAAACTCTGATGCTACTGGAGAAAGCATAAATAAGACTAAATGTATAGAATAGGAACTCCATATCATATTTAGTTTGATGAAAAGAAAATATAGAAACATTCCTTGCACAGCTCTATTCATAGACCAGTACTTATACCCAGTATCATATTAATACTTCAACATATTCCAAGGAAAATTCTCACTAACTTTAATCTATTCTTTGAAAAGTTTCTGATCTTATTCATGTAACTTTGTGGGTTTTTTTCCTTCTATAGTCATCACAGATCTTCAAGTAAGGTTGATAAGAATTTTAATACTACCTGTCTTGTTCCCAACTCTAGTGGATCTCCTTGAGTCTTTCTCCACTGAGTATGACTTGGGCTTTAGGAGATTTGTTTATAGCCTTTATTATGTCATGAGATAAGCCCTCTATGCCCAGTCTCTCCAGTGTTTTGATCATGAATTGATGTTCACTTATATTGAAGGCCTTTTCTTCATCAATTGAGATGATCATGTGGTCCTTGTGGTTAAGTTTATTAATGGTATGGATTATATTAATCAAATTCTGTATGTTGAACAATCCCTGTATCCCTGGGATGAAGCCTACCTGGTTGAGGTGGATAATACTTTTGATGTGTTGCTGTATTCTGTTTGTGAAGATCTTGTTCAGAATCTTTGCATCTAAATTGATCAGGGATATAGATCTGTAGTTTTCCTTTATTGCTGTATCTTTGTCTGGTTTTGTTATTAGGGTGATTCAAGCTTCATAGAAGGAGTTTATAAAGATTGCCTATTCTCATATTACACAAAAAAGCTTCAGAAGGAGTGGTTTCAGTTCTATGATGAAGGTTTCGTAGAAATTATCTGAGAATATATCTGGTCCTGGACTTTTCCTTCTGGAAAGGTGTTTATTTTTATTACATTTTCAATCTTGGTGGATGTGATAGGTTTAGGAGCTTTATCTCCTCCAGGTTTAGTTTTGGTAGGTGGTAGGTGTCCAGGGATGCATCCACTTCTTCCAGATTCTAAATATTGTGGAGTAGAAGTTTTGGAAGTATGATCTGATGATTCTTCCAATTTCATTTGTATCTGTTGTGACCTCTCCCTTTTCATTTCCATTTAATTACTTTGGCCAAGGGATTGTTGATCTTGTTAGTTTATTCAAAGAACCAGCTCTTCATTTCATCTATTAAAAAATTAGTTTCCATTTCATTGATCTCAGCTCTGATCTTAATTATTTATTTTCATCTTGAGATCATATGGTTGGATTGTTCAAATTTTTCTAATGCCTTTACATGGGTGATTAAGTTATTGATTTGAGATCTCTATGTCTTTGTTATGTAGGCACTTAGCACTGCTCTTCAACATAGTACTTGAGGTTCCAGCTCAAGCAGTAAGACATTAGAAAGACATAAAAAAGGCTACAAATTGGAAAGGAAGAAGTAAAACTATCCCTTTTTGCAGATGACATGATCCTATGCATAACAGACCCAAAGTATATTACCAGTAAGCTCCTGAAGATGATAAATTCCTTTGGGAAAGTAGCAGGATGCAAAATTAACACAATAAAATCAGTAGCCTTCCTGTATGCAAATGACATACATACAGAAAAATAAATGAGCAATATTGTCCTGTTTTCAATAACCTCAAAAAGAAAATAAAATACCTTGGAATACAACAAACCAAGGATATGAAAGATTTTTACAATGAAAAAATAAAAATGCTTCAGAAGGAAATTGAGAAGGACATGAATAAATGGAAAGATATTCTATGCTCCTGGAAAGGTAGAATTAATATTGTAAAAATAGTAATACTTCCAAAAGCAATTTACAGATTCAATAAGATGCCAATTAAATATTAAAAAATCAAACATCCCTCTCACAAAATGAATCATTGTATTCAACAGAGACTTCACATAGGAAGAAACACAAATGGCCTATTCACATTTAAGAAAATTTTCATCATCCTTAATCATCAGGGAAATTAAAATCAAAACAATGTAATTCCAACTTACTCAAGTCAGAGTGGCAATCATTAAAAAATCCACTAACAATAGATGCTGGAGATAGGACTGAAAATCTGTACAACTACTATGGAGAGTAGTGTGGAGGCTCCTTAACAAGATAGATATAGAGCTACCAATGGACCCAGCTATCCCTCTACTGGGCATCTACCCTAAGATACCTCACCTCAGCAGAGAGACATTTGCTCAACTATGTTTATAGTGGCTAAATTCATAATAGCTAAAACTTGGAACCGACCCAAATGCCCATCCCTAGACAAATAGAAATCAAAGTTGTGGTACATATACACTATGGAATTCTACTCAGCTGAAAAGAAAAATGACCTTATAAAATTTAAAGAAAAATGGATGGGCTTGGAGCAGACCATTCTTAGCAACCTCAGACAAGAGCCATGTTCTGCATATTCTCCTCATATTCAGTCCCTAACCAGGCTAAGCTTTAACATTAAGAAAACCTGACAGGTGAATTGAGAAATTGACAAAGGGGATGGCAGGAATGGGGGGGGGAGGAAAGGGAGAGCATGGGGAGTTATACAATAATCTGAACCAATAATGAATCGACACACAAAAAAACCTGGCTACCTCTTATAAAATCCATAACCCTCATCCCATGGTCTGGTCCAGCAAGCCCAATGAGAAGGGTCCCTAGATGGTTATGGGAGTACCATCACAAGACTTGCTCATACAATTCATCTAATTATTGGCAATAAATATGTAAATAAAAAAATTTTAGTACTACATAAAAGGTAAGCTACATAAACTTATTTGATTATATTCTTCTTAGTTTGTTACATTTCCTAAATGTGTGTGTGTGTGTGTATGTGTGTGTGTGTTGCTGTGAGTTGGCCTCAGGAAAGAGTTGGCCCTTATTATACTTAGCATAAATTCACTTCTAGATTGATTTCCCTTTCCACTAAGAGATGGAGAATCACTGTCTCAGGGCAGCAACTCATGGGAGTTGTGTAAAATGACCAGAATACCTGAGATGGACATCATCCTTTCTCCTGTGATTACAGCTGGCCAGCACATGTTGTCTTGATTTGGCCTAAGCATCAGAGGAGCACAAAGGAGCTTTGGTCCCTTGCTGGGAAATCTGGCTGTCAGTCCTTGGGGGACAGTGCATACCATCTCAAAGAAATTACCAAGATAAATTCTGTGTTAAATTCAGTACATTTGTCCAGTCAAATAGACCAGAAGTAGAGAGAAAAACAAGAGCTGAAACTAGACACATTAGATAGAATACCTAGTGGTGAAATTTGGACTTAGTTTGACCACTGTCAACTTTAGTACTTTTATTTGCAAAATGTGAGTGGTAATGTTTCCCTGGCAGGATTAAATTTTTGGAAAAGTAACTGAAGTAGAATAGACGATCATTTGCCAGGCACAGTGTATAATTATAGATTATCAATAAATATTTTAAAATGACAGAAACACTCATATTCAAGAACATAATAGCAGTAATAAGTAATGTTTTGAAAGCTTGCTAAATGTTAGATATCATTTCACAATCGCATTATTTCAGCAACCCCCTAGATATGAACTTCAGATACAGAGAAGTTAAGGACCTTTTCTGTATCCCACAGCTAATAAGGCTTCATTCAAACCTAAATGTTTGTCCTGCTTCCAGAACCTGGATTCTTAAATACTATGCCATATAGCAATGTATTGTTCTTTACCAAATGGGTGAAAATGATTAAAATCTCTAAGTAATATTGTGATGATTAGGTTTTGTTGTCAACTTGATCTTTTTAATTATCTTGGATGGGTCTCTGAGGATGTTTACAGGAAGGCAGCTTCTCAGTAGGGGACAGGATATAAAGAAGCTAGAAATAAACATCATTTCCTGTGTGGGCAGTGCAGGAAGGAAATTCCAGAGACTCAGGAAGCCATTAAATCTGGGGAAGGGTTGCAAGACCCTACCCTAAGCATATATAAAGGAGAAGAAATGCTCTTTGGCTCTCCTGCCTGTTCCCTGTTCTGTGTGTGTGGTGTAAGTGATGGGTTTTTCTCTCTGCTCGGACCTGTGAAAGAGGGCCAGCCTCTTTTGCTGTTATGGAACTTCCCCTCAATCTTCAGTTTCAATAAATACTTTCCTCCCCCAAACTGTGCCTGGTTTGGAGATTCATCCCAGCAGCGTGTGGCTGACTACGGCAACTATAAAACTGTAGAATGGCTTTATTATTCTTGATTTTATACAAATATTCTGTGAATGCTCTTTTCTTAACCTTAAAGGGAATGATAAAATATATCTCATATTTGGAATCACAGGACCTTGAACGGTTTATAGTTTGAACTCTTATTGTATGCCACTTGACATCTTTAAATTTCTGATATACAAATGAGGCCATTTTCTATCTTACTTTATTGAGAGGCTTAAATTAGCAAATAGATGTGAAAACACTTCATAAATATAGTGTCAAACAAATACCAGTTGTCATTACAAAATGAACATAATTATATATTGTGTAAAGAGTCTAAAATTGAAATTGGAATCAATGATTTTTATTCTTCATTCCACTTTAAAAATGAAGCAAGTTATTTCAATGCACTTCAGCAGATAACAAACAAACCAATTAAAATGTTTGTTTTCACATCTAAACTCCTAGCACCATTTGATATTCCAAAATTAACATGGGCAAAAACTAAGGATGATAACACACAGTACAGTACTTTTTGTTTTCATAGGAAGTTTCATGAGAGGATGAGAAACAACAGGTGTCCAATATGTTGAAAGATGTAGCTATGGGGTTGCCTAGGAGACTCACCAGGATGTATTATCACGTTATGTTTCATAATCTTTTGGAGTCAGTAGAAATGGGCAAGAGTGAGACATGGAAGTTAATATGTCTGAAAGAAACTTGTAACAGTGTCAATGTAATCAAGAGTGGGAAAATATGTATTTATTGCTTTTTCTTTATTTGTCAAAAGTGTGAGCCATGTCCTATTGCACTAATGAAATACCAGGTATATCTGGAAATACTCACTACAGTTGAAACTGCAGGATGTATGCAAATGAACAGCCAACACAAAACAACCAACAGCATGTCATGAGTTGACAAAGTTAGTGATGTAGCTAGGAAATGCAAAGAAAGTTTATACACTGTAGGAATCTTAAAGGGATATCTTTGGCTTTGGAGAATCCATGGAAGTTTCTTTGGGCAGAAACATGACTTATTGTGGGTACATCATCCAAATGAGTAGAGAGACGTTGTGGTCTTCCATGATGGAGAACTGTGGAGCATGGCTGAGGTGTTTGAAATGCATTTTGGAGGAGGTGGCAGTCAAGATGATAGTCATATGGAGGAACCAACTCCCAGAAAGCCGCTTTTACATGGTAAAGGCACAACTTCAGATTACTGTGACATCTAGATCCTCAATATTGCATTTACACAAGTGTGCACCTGCACCTATCAGAAAAACAATGAATGCTGTCTTCAAACCTATAAGCAGGTGTCGTAGCTTGTTCATTTCTCATGTAACAAGAGTCACAAAATAGTCACTAGGTAAATATGAAGGTACATGGATACCACTGGGACTTGCTTGCTTCTCATTTGTCCTGATCTGCCATTCTTGCCATAATTTTTGGTTCTGATAGTTATAGGCAGTGGCCATATCTCCAGACAATATGAAGAGGAAAGGGCAAATTGGGTGTGCAAAAGGACATGCAATGAGAATATGCTATTCAAAAAAAATTCTTGAAAATTTTACCTGGTCACAAGATTCGGCAAGAACAAGGATCACAAAGCCTGTACCGATTGCAAGACCAATTTAAGGGGGAAGCATTAGCTACACAAATTGAAGCAGCAAGTAGAATTGGAGGTTTTTCTACAGAGAAGGGAAGAATGTACCTATTGTCGGTTTCACTGGATGGTTAGATAGAGGCAGTGTTAGACATTGTTTTCCTACCCACCTATGTTTCCAAGCAGGCCTTCCTTAATCCTAAGCATAATGAGTCTAGTTTATGTTAAGTCATAAATCTGATAATTGCACTATGTTGTAATTATCTTCTTATTGTTGGGACAAAGCTCCTAAGCAAAATAGGTGATAGGAGAAAAGTTTTTATTTTAACTTATAGTCTCAAGGGGAAGCTTCATGATGGCAGAGAAAACATGGCATGATCAGAGGCTGGACATCACCTCTTCTCCTGCAGGTGGAAACCAGCAGGAGAGTTAGCAGAGCTCTGGCTAGGGGAAGCTATTATCCATTTAGAAATGTTACTCCAAACTACAATCAACCTGGAAGTCTCAGGAATAGGGAAGTAAAAAAAATATCAAAGAGT
The DNA here is from genome assembly GCA_004024765.1 of Zapus hudsonius. Classification (NCBI taxonomy): domain Eukaryota; kingdom Metazoa; phylum Chordata; class Mammalia; order Rodentia; family Dipodidae; genus Zapus; species Zapus hudsonius. Next base: position 53,187 of record PVHP010005336.1, read on the forward strand.
GAGCTTTTGATTTTCTCTTTAAAAAACTTTACTAAAGATTTTAATACATGTATATAATATATTTTGACCATAATCCCCTCCTGATACTCTTTCTTGCTGCCTTCCCCTTTCCACCAAACTGCTTTTCAACTACTTTTGATGGCTCTATCACCCTCTTCTAGCATGAATAATGGAATGTTGATAGGTCCAATATTGTACAGCTCTTGTGCAGGTAATGGAAGCTGTTGTGAGCTTATGAATTCAATGGTAGAAGTCAGTGTTCCAACACATTCCTCCACATCCTCTGGTCTTACATTCTTTCCACACCCTCATCCTCAATGTTCCCGGAGCCTTTGTAGGTGTGATAAAATGTCTCATTTAGTACTGAGCACTAACTTGTATTATCAGCATTTTGATGAGATTTGAGTCTCTCCAGTTGTCACCATCAACTACAAAGAAAGAAGTTTCTGTGACCAATTGTGAAAGCACTACTAATATTATGTTCATAAAAATAAATAGAGGGCAATTTGATGAAAATGATATATCTGGTTAATCAAACAACAGTGATAGTTTCTCCTCTAATGCTTATGACCTTCACAGTCATAGGCTTTTTGACTTCGATTTCAGAACCAGGAATGAATTACTATAGGTCCCAAATTCAATCTGAGAGGTGTTGGCTACTCCCTAACAACCGTGCCACTATTACACCAGTGGGTACAACTTGCCAGGCCAGTTAGTTATGCAGTTTTCAGTGTCCACTTCTGGTTAAAACCATTGATGATTTTTCTCCCCCAGGATCGTACTTTCCAGCTAATGGGCAGGGAGGAGTCTTCCAGGTCAGATTCAGCTTGATTTCTTACTGTCCTATAATCAAAGCATGTGATGCCAACAATAGGCTTTTAACATCTGGTTTTTGTGGGCAGGAAAGAGCCTTGGCAATAGTCTATATAGTTTGGGATGCCTTAGGCCTCTCTCTGACCAACAACTAATTGGAGTTTTCCTATAACAGCCTATGGCTTCTGGGTACAGCATTATTATATGCAGGGTACTTCTGTTCAAACTCTTTTTAAAATTTTATTTTAATGAGCTAACAAAGATAGAGGCTTTCTTATGGATTATTCACATCCTCTTTAGTTTTGGTTAATTCTCCCCTATGTCAAGTATTCAAAGTGGGGTATCAACGATTATTATTGAACTCGGAAGTTATTGTTTTTTTTCAATTCTGTCAATTCCTCGTCTTGTATTTTCAGTCTCTGCTTAACCCTCTTATCTTTTATAAAGTCTTCAGTAATTTTTGTCATAAAGTCTATTTTCCCTGATATTAGTTTAGTGTTTTCACTAATCTTTGGAGCAATGCTTGTATGTGTTGTGGCAAACTCACTCCAGATTTGCTTTGTATATCAACACTGATAACTCTAGAAAAACTCCAAGAGAATATGGAGTGATTTATCACTCTAAGACTTCAGGGGAAAATGGAATGACTCCACAGTAGGTCATAAAATAGCCTGGGAAAGTCCTCATCATGTGTACAAACACTTATCAACAGAAGGGAAAGGCATGTGAGTATGAAGAGGTCTACCAACTGGGAGTAAATAGAAAACTGTAGTACTAGGTGGGATTAGCCAATTAAAAGAGGACCAAATAAAGAATCTACCTCTAATTAGCTAAGGTTTAATAATGGAAGATAGAAAGTTAGTTTCAGTAAAATGACTGAAAAAACAGTCAATGACATTTCCTGGAATGTGTTTAGAAAATAAGTTGCATTCAAATGAAAGGGGAACTATAGATTGTTTTGAAAATCAGAGTGAACATATTCTCAAAATAATATTTGAAATGTCATTGATATTAGCATGTCAAGATTTGCATCTAATTACACATATCTTATCAGGGTAAATTGTGGGTCCAGTGTTCTCAAGCTCTAACATTGAGCAACTGTCACAATGTTGAGTAATAATGAAACCTACTGCTGCTTCTCAGTAGATCTCCACATCTCTTTTGTGTCTGCTTTGTCTAGGAAAATTTTTTAAATGGCAAAGCCATCGTGTGTGTTTTCACCACATGTTTATAAGGTGGAAAGCGATCTTCCACACATAAGAAATGATTTGGGTTAGAGTTACAAATATAATGAAGCAGGAGGTTGTAGAAGCTGTAAATGATTTGGCTCTGTTTTGTTGGCTTCAGCAAGAAGAGATGACAATGTTTCATGAATGAAAACCTGGGGAGAAGAGATATGAAAATTTAGGAGAGTGGAAATAACAGCTAAGCAGGCATGTAAACAAGGAAAGTGATTGCTCTCTGTATGCAATGACAATTCCTTCTTTGAGGCTGACTTCTCTAGAAGGATCAATGTCTCTTCTCCATCCAAACCAAGAGGGGGTGTTGAGGGCCTTTGATAGGTGAGTCATATATTTTTACATCTTAGAAAGATCTTAAGGAAGAAAAGGCTTATTTCTAGATTGCAGTTTTGAAGAGACACGATGGCTGGTGTCCCATCTCACAGCAGCAGGGAGCAAACAGAGGAAGATCAGGAACAACAAGCAGGGCACAGACATGAAACGTCAAGGTCCACCCTCAGTGACACACTTCCTCTAGCAGGACTCTACCCCCTAGAGGTTGAAAGACTACCTGAACAGTGCCATCAACTGAAGATTAAGTGTTCAAACACATGAGCCATGGGGACATTTTACATTCAAACCTCCAAAACCTAGTGCTGCAGTCAGCTTTCTAGTTGCTGCACAGAAAGAACCTGAGCAAAAACAGCTTGTGGAGGAATGGGTTTATTAGGCTTAAGGACTGGAGGGGAGACTCCATCCTGGCAGGGAAAATGATGGCATGAGCAGAGGGGTGGACATCACCTCTGCCACAGCACTGCAAACAGCAGAAGGAAGGTGTGCCAAACACTGGCAAGGGGACACTGGCTTATAACCCCCATAAGCCCGCCCCCAACAACACAGCACTAGCGAGTTTGTAAAACTCAAACTGCCATCAACTGAGGATTGATCATTCTGAGCACATTCATTTGTTTGTGGGGAACACCTGGATCAGATCATGACACCTAGCTTCCTAAGAAGAGTCCTTTTGCCATGGTTCTAAAGTTATGCTGAAAAGACTACTGAGGAATAGGGTCAATTTACTTCTCCAATTATTTTTAGAGTAATAATTGTCTGGAGAAGATTTGACAGCAATGGGAGGAGAAGGAGAACATGACATTAAGACTCTCAACCCTGACAGAGAGGCAATGTAGAATTTTCTACAATGTAGAAAATATGTGCCAGAAAGATGAGTATGGGGGCCCTGAAGGCATATTCTCCAGGGTTGCATGTACCTTCTGCAGGTACTGACTGGGTCATCATGACATTAAGCTGGGAACGTGTTTTAACATTGACTAGCCTGGCCTATTGTTTCAATGCCATGTGAGTTGTACTCATAATAACTATTTTGGATAGAAAATGACACCTGAAACATCCCAACCTATCTCCTGTTCCAGAGATTTACACTGAATCTGTATATCAACAGTCTGAGAAGTTGCCACCAGCACAAGCCTTTCTACAGTTTAAGTACAATAGAAGGGATGCTCTAATATCAAATAATAGAAATGACAGAGAAATGCTTTTGCCTCAAATCCACTCTCTCATGCTTGATTTGGGATGAGTAGATTGTCAAAACCCACTTTGGTTACCACATTTCAGGTCAAGATGTATGAATGTGAGTGAATCACAAAGCCAACATGACCTGAGAAGTGTCTCATGCAGTGCAGTAGAGGTGGGGCGCTGAGTCTGTCGAGGTAGCACAGCCTTCTCACGTATCCATTTGGAGCACATTAATTTTCTGACAGTGTTAAGATGTTTAACTTCAAGCTTGAGAAATCCAAGGGAATGCATTGTTCTGCAGATTCCAAGTGGGATTAGAATTGAGGTTAACTATTTTTCAAGGTATGTCTAACTGGTTTATGCTCTCAAGTTAGAGTAATGTGGTAAATAAGAACCATTAAAATCTTTATGCCTTGTTTTTAAAAATGGAAAATCAGATGATTTAAATTCTTGCAAGCAAAATGACTTTTGTTGGGGGAGGTATATCTCTGCAAGTGTGCATTTTCTCCTAGTGTCAACACATTTAAAATATATTTATGCTCAAAGAAATTAGATATTATAAAGTCATTCATAATGCTTATCTATATTAGTTAAACACACACATATGTATTTACAGCTAAGATATAACCCTAAAATAAATGTACCACTCAACTTAGAACTTAAAATTAAGAGTTCTTAAGCCTCTCACGTGTCAACCAACACTCCAAATTGTTTCTTTTTATACTCTATTTTGATATCTTGTCATATACAGAGCTTCTGTTGGTTTCTAATATTTCTAATATGGCAGGTTTTTTCTCAGCCTGGGTTCCTGGGTGAGTACAATGTGAAACCAAGATCCTAACCTGATTGCACACTGGAGATACCCCTGCATGGTTATAAGTCCCTAAAATTTGAAAGGCTGCTTATTATTTAGATCATGTTTACCAATACAAATACACTCAAAGTAGAATGTTATTATAAGTTTTGATTTTTTATTTAATCATAGTACTAGGCACATAGTATCCATAACGCTTGTTATCTAAGTGTCTATGACAATAAGGTAACTGGGCAATTCAATTAACCTAATCTAGAAACATCCCCACAGATATGCCCAAAGATCTGTCTCATAGGTCAAGTTCATAGTATTCACCATCACATTCTTTAGTCAATCATTAAGTGTAAAACAAATACCCACATAAAACATTGATCAGCTTACAAGCAGGAATGGAGATAGTAGAGAAATCCTGAGCTTCTATTCATGGAATTAAGAGAGACCACTTTTCTCTATCTCAAACATTACAAGACAGGCTGGAGAGATGGCTCAGCGGTTAAGACACTTGCCTTCAGTGCCTAAGGCCCTGAGTTCAATTCCCCAGTACCCACATAAGCCAAACCCACTGTATCTCTGTATCTCTCTGTGTATCTCTCTGCTTGAAAATGAATAAATAAAATATTTTAAAAATTACAAGACAAAATTGATGAAACCTGAAAGCACAGAGTATGGTTAAAAATTAACCTTCCTGCAAGAGTTAAATGACAAGAATGATTGGTAGGTTCTTCATTAATGTGCACATATATTTGTTAGCTTTATTCCTTATATATTATTCCTTTTGTTCTAATGTATAAATAACATTTGTAGGTTTTCCCTTCCAATGAATTACTGCTTCAACTCATCATTTGTTAATCAGATATATAACCCCTCACTCTTATTCAAATTATAGATAGAACCTTAAAGTAGATATTAGTTAGGCAATTAAATACTGCACCATGATCTTGATATAAGCCATTTTTTTTCCTGTCACATACAACCTGAGGTGCCAAGGCTCTCTCTCCTTTGATTCTAAGGAGCTAGAGGAATTCAGTTTCATAGAGATGCTCTTTGTGAGTTCATCCCTTTGATCTGTTATATAACTTCATCAGTTAATTCTTTCAAAACCACTCTTTTTATCATATAAAGGAAGTAAAGGACAAGAAGTTTGGATACCAATTCTAGAGAATATAAGTTGGGTAAAAGTTGCAGCCTCTGGAGCTCATGGGGTGATCAGTTAGTGTGTAGCATTTATACAGACGTCATGATCAGCTTTCCTTGCTGGCTGGCTCTCTTCCATAGGTTCTTTCAAGATGACATTTTCCAAGATATTTCCATTCCTGCTCTGCTGCTCTTCAGCTTCTTTCAGAAACTAAGGCAGAATGTAAGGGATTCCCAAGACCAGCAGCGCGTAAGAATTATCTCAGGAAAAGTTTTTAATATGCCAGAAACTAGTGTCCATTCTAAGTGATCTGAAAGATTAGGTGTAGACAAGGACAGAGAGCCTCTATTTTTCTAAAGATCGCCAGGTAGCTCGGGTGCACAGGAACATCACAACACAGGAACAAGAGCTTTGAGGATAGAAACATGAAACTAGACAATTTACTACGAGCACATTCTAGTCGAGATTTATTGGAATAGTAAGAAATTTATTTTTAATTTGGACATAGAATTGCAACCAAAAATTTGTAGCATTTTCAGCAAGGGGAGCCCAAGTATGATCACATCTGTTCCCTGTTATTTACAAGGGATGTGTTCTAAGACACCCAGGGCATGCTTGAAGACACAGATAGTACCAAGGCATGCATGTATGTGTACTCACACATACATTGTCTTTTACAATATGTGCTGAGATATATTTAATTAATAGATTATGCACACCAAGAAATTAATAACAGTTGTACAATCAATCATAACACCCTATTGTAGTAAGTTATGTGACTGTGGTCTCTCGGTCTCAAAATATGCAGTATTTGCCTGTCTTCTGGTGATGAATTGAAATGACTCAATGGATACGCCTATGTTGGAAGATGAATTGAGGTAAATGAAGTTAGATATGGTGATGTAGCATTAGAGTGTGACACAGGGGGCACGGGAACACTGAATCTTCGACAGCCAATCTGGTAACTGAAGCAGCTCTTAAGTGGCTAGTGGGTGGGGAGTGTATGCAACATGGAGCTGGTAAACAAAGGAATCATCCACATCCAGGACAGCACACAATTCAAAGTTCATGAATTTCTTCCATCTAGAACGACACATTCAATATTTTCAACTTAGGTGACTGCAAGTCTCTGAAACCACAGAAACTGAAAACTCAGCAAAGGAGCTCCTGTCAGGAGGAATTGCCGACAGTAAGGAAGAAGGCCTCACCCCTTTCTACTGTGTGCACTTTGTGTTTCTTTTTTTCATCTCAGACTTTTTAAAGACAATGTCGTCTTTAATTGAGCCATTGTAGACTTTTTCCAATCTTTATTTCATCCCACGTGCTAGTTTACAGTGTTATAATTAAGAATGCCATCCTGGGCTGGAGAGATGGCTGAGTGGTTAAGGCATTTGCCTCCAGTGCCTAAGGCCCCGGGTTCAATTCCCCAGTACCCACATATGCCAGACCCAAAAGGTGGTGGCCCTGGTGCAGTCTCTCTCTCTCTCTCTCTCTCTCTCTCTCTCTCTCTCTCTCTCTCTCTCTCTCTCTCTCTCTCTCTGCTTGAAAATGAATAAATAAAATATTTTTTTAAAAAAGCCGTCCTAGTACAATCTATACTTTTCAAGTAATAATGCAGCAAAAATACTTGCCATGCTACTTACTACCTTTTATAACATTCCATAAACATGTCTTGTCAGGACTACTTAAGGTGCCCATATTATTCTGTATAGTTGTATATAACCTTAGAGTTTCCTATCACATAGAGTTGTGGGGGAAAAGCTTCTAGATGAGATGCTTTTTATTAATTTTCCAAATTATTTCCTTAGAACAAGATTCCAAGAGTAGTATCTAGTTTATATGACTGATTTCCTCAAAGCCTGGGAAAACTACACTGCCGTCATAAAAGTATGAGTGTCAAACCTTCAGATCAGATTTAATATCCTTCTGCAAGATATCCTCCTGGAACTTTAAAGAACCATAGCAAATCAGTATGTTCTTATTTGTTTCATTGCCTAGCAGTTGTATTAATTGCTTTAGGTAAGCAGTATGTATTCTTCATCCCAGATAAATACTGTGATTAACTACAGTGGCCAAACATTTATATTATTGATTTGCTATAATAAAAGAAGAAATGAAGGAAGAGTGACATGTTTACATCTTCTAATATTCCATTGTTCAAGCAATCCACATCATCAGAAATGACAATACATTCTATCTACCTGGACACACCTCAGGTAGCATGGGTATGGGAAGCTTGAATAGAATTTGGAACAGGTGAGGTTGACTTCACATACAATGCCCAATTCATTGTATGCTTGTCTGAATTTAACACAGTTTTACATTCATATGCGTGGTTGCACATATATGTGGTTACTCATGTGTGTGTGTGTGTGTGTGTGTGTGTGTGTGTGTGTGTGTGTGTGTGTATACATGCCTCTCAAGGCCAGATGTCAATGTTGAGTATCTTCCACAATTGTTCCCTACCTTATTAATTGAGACAAGGTCTCTTGCTGAGTCAAGAGCTCACCAAGTAGGCCAGGCTAGCTAGTGAATGAGCCCCAGGGATTACCTATCTCTGCCTCCCCAGTGCTTGGATTGCAGGTACATGTCCCGATGCCCAGCATTTTTACATGGGTACTGGGCATCTGAACTCAGGTTCTCATGCTTCTGGGGCAAATACTTTAGCACTCACCAGCACAGAATTGAACACATTATGTTGGTATTATCTATGCCTCCTTGTACATGCCAAGCTTTTCAATGGCAGAGATGGGGCTTTGCTGATCTTAGCATAACCAGTGAGCAGGACAACACATAACACATGTACATTCTCAAAATATATATATTAGGCAGGATGGTTTTAGTCTACATTTCTAGAAAAATTACCAGCATCAGAGTTCTTTGGTTTTTAGAACTAGCTAAAAGGTAATATAAATTAGTATTTTCTAAAATCACTAAAGGAACAAATGTGCTTTTTTAATGTAATAAAAGATCACTACTCTTCATTTAGTTTTGAAATCCCTTCAGGGTTGCACGAAAAAAAGAGAGAGGGCTTTTCATTTGTATGGGAAAAGTGAATAGAAGCATATGAGCTGTGCTCCATTCAGAGACCAGAGCCCACTCAGTGGCACTCTCTCAATTCAACAGGAGCTCTCTGGTCAAGCTGGGCTCCACTTGCAATGAGAATAAATGTGTAATAGGCGACTTCTCTGCTCTCAAAGAGTGACACTAAAAGGAATTATTAAAGGGTTAAGATTCTGGGTGTGGAGAGCAAAGTACACATTGTCAGTACTGAAAGGAAGACTTGAGATAGTCAGGAAGCTGGGAGCAGACAAGGAAAAATATTAAGAAGCAATACAACTTCCAAAAGGAATCCTTATCATCAGAGCTAGTTTATCCACCAGGCATGGAAGGAACCGTGCTAAATGCTCAGGATACTTATAGCAGCCAGGAAAATGAAAACAATTGTAATATTTTAAAAAATCTGAGAAATGAAAATAACCATGTAATAATACAAATCTGGATTATATCTGGCTCTATCTCAGAATAGTCATTATATATATATATATATACATATACATATACATATACATATATATATTTGGAGGCTCACGAAGTCAAAATTGCCTAGGATCCACAAAATTCAGTCCAGTTTCCAGTGAGTAACCCTTTCAGGAGGAGAGGGGTGATAGAGCCTTTGAGCTGAGGGAGAGGCCTTGTCAATTTTAAGTATGGATTTGGAATCACTGTCAACCTTTGTAATGTTTTTAGTTCCTAATGATAGAATTGTTAGGATTTGTTTTATATTCTGAGCACCAGTCCTTTTACCACCCCTACGAATAATGTACTATGTAAATATCCTCCTGGTGTGTGGCTAACTTCTTAATTTTCTCACAGTATATCTTTTTTTATATTTTTGGGTTTTTTCTTTTTAAAAATATTTATTTATTTACATACATACATACATATATATATATATATATATATATATATATATATATATATATATATATATATATAGAGAGAGAGAGAGAGAGAGAGAGAGAGAGAGAGAGAGAGCAACAGGGCCTCTAGCCACTGCAAAAATAACTCCAGACCTGCACCACCTTGAGCATCTGGCTTTACATGGATACTGGGAAATCAAACCAAGGTCTTTGGGCTTTTCGGGCAAGCGCCTTAAACACTGAGCCACCTCTCCAGCTCATTTTTTTCTTTTTAAACCCCTTCTTTCTCATTAGGTCCTTGTTGCAGTTACCTTTTTGTTTTGGGAACAAAACACGTGACTTACAGGAGGAAAGAGTTTATTTCAGGCTTATAGCTCTGTGTGGAGTTTCATCATGGCAGGGAAATGATGGCTCATATCTTGTCATACATCTGGGCAGAAGTAGTCAAAACATTATCTTGGAGCTGGGCTAATGAACTTCAAGGTCAGCCCCCAGTGACACACCTCCTCTGGCAAGGCTCTGCCTCCCAAAGGCTCTGTCAGCTGGGGCTTGAGTGTAATGTAATCACCAACAGGAGGCAATGGGGGAGCCTTCACATTCAAACTTCCTCACTCTTTACTATTTTTTAAAACTTTTTTATTGTCCATAATGAGTTACATTATTTAGTGGGCAAACAATGAGTTGTTTTCCCCAATTCCCCAATGCCCCCCTCCCCATCCCCAATCAGCTGGATATTCTCCTCCATGGGCCATCTGGATCAGTCCTTGGGGCAGGGGACCATGGATAGCCTAGGAGTCAGCCCGGTTCTCCTGGCCCAAGTGTGTTGTTACTGAGGGGTGTCATGCCTCTGGATTGTCTCCCCGACCAGGGCTCTCACAATCTTTCCGCCCCCTCTTCCACTCAGTTCCCTGAGTCGAGGTGTTCCTCACCCTTTTCTATTTCAATGTTGTTTCTGTTTTGGGCCCTCCTCCATTTTCCATAATTGTTGACTGACACAATAATGTGTAGCTCTTGTGCCTGTAAGAGCGCTGCTCTGAGATCATCAATGTTACACTCAGATCCAGGAGCCAACATTCCAAAGCCTCCTCACATTCATTGGCTTTCACATTCTTTCTGCCCACAATATTCCTCAGTAATCTTCCACAGTATTCCCGAGTCTCCTACCTATTTTAATGAAGTTTAATTTGTCAGTATTAACATACCTTTATCCACCCCTAACTGACAAAGATATTTTCCTATGCTTACTTCTAAAATCTTTATTGGTTCAGAATTTACACTTAGATATAAGATTCCCCTCAAATTAATCTTTGTGTGTTTTTAAGTAGAGAGCCAGGCTTATCGTTTTATATATAATGATCCAGTTGTACTAGAATAATTTATTGAAACAAACTTTCCCCCATTCAATTGTGACTTCAATGCTTTTTGTTCAGAACCCAACGTGTATTCAAATGCAGGTCTTTGTTGGGTCTCTCTTATGCCAGTTTTCACACTGTTTTGGTTATTATAGTTTTACACTAAGTATTGTCTAAGCCTTATAGTCCAGTAGTTAAGTCATCTAAGATTTACAGAATTGCTTGGGATAATCTATATAATTTGAACATCTATAAAAATGTTGAATTAGCTCGTAGACTCTACAGAGAATCTTCTTGCCTTTCATTTCAACTAAAGTAACCAATTGGAGAGAATTTACATCATAAAATCCTGAGATTTTTAACTTAAAAATGTATTTAAAAAATGTTTGTGTTAAATCAACGTAGAACTCTTAAATGCCTTTTGTTAAATGTATTTCTTATTGTTTTGATCCTAATGTATAAGCATTCATTTTATAAACATGCTTATTAGCTGTTCAGTGCTACTATTTAAATGTGTAATTGTATTTATTTATTATTTGCAAGCAGAGAGAAGGGATGAAAGAGGGAGGGAAAGAAGAAGGGAGAGAGACAGAGAGAGAGACAGAGAAAGAGAGAGAGAGAGAGAGAGAGAGAGAGAGAGAGAGAGAGAAATGTCTGCTCCTGGGCCTCTTGCCATTGCAAATAAACTCTAGATGTGTGCACCACTTTGTGCATTTGCTTTAGGTGAGTACTGGGGGCTTGAACCTGGGCCATTAGGCTTTGCAAACAAGTATCTTTATTTTCTAAGCTCTCTCTAACCCTGTAACTGGATTTTTGTATTAATTATGTTGTTTACATTCTTGTTAAACTTAGGTATCATTTCTAATTATTTCCTTGAATATCCCTTGGGTTTGTCATTAAAAAGAGAGGCATCTTCAAGTTATACCGACTGATGGCCTGAGAATGCAGAACACACTGCTATATGGCACAGACAAGCAAGTCAATAAGTGCCCATCTGTGCAATAGTGGTGCCCAACCTAGGTGAGTAATCAACAGCTGGCTAATTAGCTATGAGATCCGCTCAGAGACAGGGAACCTCTAACTGGTACAGGGCCCAAGAACACCAACTCCGTGGGTTCACTAACCATAGGTCCTTGGAAAGGCTATACCCTCCAAATGCTCATCAACCTAGCAATATTTGTGTCAAGTGACCAATAATGATCTCACTCTCCACTGGAGACTCTGCTTATATTTTTCAGAAAGCAACGAGAACCGGGGACAACTGAACTCCACCAAAGGGACCTGATTTGACAGGGGGACACCCAAGCAGGAGAAAATACACCTCAAACTCAACATTTAGAGCCCTAACACAACCTCTAAGGAAGTGGGATGATGAGCAAAAGATCTATTCCCACAGCAAGGCAGATAACCTGGGGAATGACAATGGAGAGAGGCACCAAGGGTGCCCAAAATTGTAAAAAACACAAATTTAAAGACTCTTAAATGTAAAAACAAAAGAGATACGGAGGACCCCAAACAAATTGGATCAAAAGAGGAACACCCCAAGACATATATTAGTTACAATGCCAAACATTGAGGATAAAGAGAGAGTCCTTAGAGCAACGAGAGAAAGGAAACTCACGTATAAAGGAAAACCCATCAGAATCACATCAGACTTCTCCATAGAAACCTTAAAAGCCAGGAGAGCTTGGAACAAAGCGATTCTAGGCCTAAA
>PVHP010005337.1:0-65013 GCA_004024765.1 Zapus hudsonius
ATGGGTGCCATGCCTCTGGACCGTCTCCCCCACTACGGCTCTCACAATTTTTATTTATTTGCAAGGAGAGAGGTGAAGGGAGAGAGGGAGAGAGAGTATGGCTGTGTCAGGGCCTCCTGACACTGCAAATGAACTCTAGATGCATGCTTCACTTTGTGCATCTGGCTGTACCTGGGGAATCAAACCCAGGGCATCAGGCTTTGCAAGCAAGCACTTTAACTGCTGAGCCATCTCTCCAGCCCACCTTTCTTATTTTTATTTTTAAGAAAACATTTTTATTTATTTATTTGCAAGGAGGGAGGGGAGAGAGAGAGAGAGAGAGAGAGAGAGAGAGAGAAAGAGAGAGAGAGACAGCGCATGGGTGCACCAGAACCTCTAGCCACTACAAACTCCAGATGCAAGCACTGCTTTGTACATCTGACTTAAGTGGGTGCTGGGGAATCGAGCCTGGGTTGTTAAGCATTGCAGGCAAGTGCCTTAACTGCTGAGCCATCTCTCCAGCCCACCTTTCTTATTTTTAAAAAATATTTTTAAGCTAGGAGTGGTGGCACATGCCTTTAATCCCAGCAGTCGGGAGGAGAGCAACTGAAAAAGGCACCTGACATTGACCTCTGGCCTCCACCCTCCACACACCTATGAAGACCATTTCCTGTGGTGTGGTTTGGCTCCATTCCCTTGGTTCTCAGAGGCAGGTCACAGCTCCTGGCCTCATGGCACCCCTGACACACACTTCAAATCTCTCTATCTTGTGAAAAGGCCCAGTCCCTTTGAAGGACTCCATGATTCCATCGACCACTGGGGAACCATCTGGTCTGTAACTCCGTGGTAGGAATGGCATCTCAACTGTCTCCACGGGGTGGACCCAGGCTCAGGGAGGAAATTATGCAAAGTGCACCCCAGAGGGTGGGACCTTGGAGGCGTGACCTAGCCATCTGCCTGTATCACTGTTAATTTCTCACTCTTGATAATGTATATCTATGTCCCTATATATGTACATTTTTCTGTAAGTCTAAAATGACTCCAAACTTTTCAAAAGGCCACATGATGGATTCGTACTTTCAGACAGGATAGGGTGACCGTGGGGTGACACTGACTATCCCCGTGGGCACTGGTATTCCCATATCCCCAGCTGGGGGGAGACTGTAGGAGGCGGGGTTCACCATGCAGATACAGTTCCCTAAGGAGCAGCTTCTGAAGGTTCTCCACCCGCAGCCTCCCCTGCCACTCTCCTGCCTCCGAGCCCTCGCCACTTGATGGTCACAGTGAATCCAAGGTAACGAAGACAGGTGGCAATGACTCAGTTTACCCTCTTTCATGAAACAACATCAAAAACAAAAGGAAATACCACAGAGAACAAGCAGAAACCAGTGCCACGCAGGGGAAAATGGTGATCGCTTAGCCACAGACAGCAACTATTCCATTCTGCAGGCTGGGGACCAAGGGAAGGGAGGCCCAGGGGCGCCTGAGAGCCTCCTCAGGTGTGAAGCAGAACCCTGGCCAGCACAGGAGGGTGAGGAACACACTAAAGGCCAGCACACACAGGGAAGGAGAGAGCTCTGGTGCCACTGGCCCAATCCCATAATGCACTCTCAGAAACACCCAGAAGAGCCTCTAGGAGGCCCTGCCTTTGTGATAGAGGACTGTTCGCCTTTGGGGCTGGAATGATGGCTCAGTGATTCACAGTGCTTTCATGCAAAGCCTGAAGGCCTGGTTGGAGCCCAAGTACCCAGGTAAAGCCAGATGCACAAAGTGACACATGCATCTGGAGTTCATTTGTGGTGGCAGGCAGCTCTCTCTCTCTCTCTCTCTCTCTCATAAATAAATAAATAATTTGTTGTTGTTTTTCAAGATAGGGTCTCATGTTAGCCCAGGCTGACCTGGAATTCACTATGTAGCTCAGGGTGGCCTTGAACTCACGCAATCCTCCTACCTCTGCCTTCCCAGTACTGGGATTAAAGGTGTGCACCACCATGCCCGGCTATAAGAATTTTTTTTAAAAGAGACAATAATCAGCCTTAGACTAGGTAATGTTCTGAACACATGCAACCATGACCCATAGTAACAGGAAGCTGGGGAGATCCACAGTGACTCAAGGTGCTTGCTTGCAAAGCCTGTTGACCCTGGTTCATTTAGCCATCCACCCATGTAAAGCTGGACAAAGGCATTAATTTGTAGAGGCAAGACACCCTGGCATGTGTGTGCATGCACTCACATGCTCCTGTGAATAAATGAAACTTAAAAGATGATAACAGCACTGAAAACTTCAGTTCTATTCTAAGTAACAACTCTAACAACAAAGCTCATGAATATTTATAAAAATAAAAATCCAGCACCCAATAGAAATCACCACCAGGAAAACAGGCCTCGTAATGAGAAAAAAAATAAAGGATCTGAAACTCTGGAGTGACTACAGATGTTCAAATCAGCACAGAGAGGCCTTTAAACAATTATTATAACCGAACAGCATGCCTTCAGGAAGTTAAGTGGAAACACTAAAGATGTTACAAAGACCCAAATGAAATTGTCGGGGTGAAAATTACTATGTCCGAGATGAAAACTACCGTAAAGGAGACTGCCGAAGAAGAGAGTGAACTTGAACAAGGCTATAACAGGAGGTATCTAAGTGAACACAGAAAGAACCTGTGATAAGGAATGTGGGGCTCAAAGGAGCCTAACCACGTGCAAGGGGCGTTTTGGAAGGAGAGGAGAGTCTAGAATGGAAAAAAAAAAATACTAGAAGAGGTCATGATCAGAAACGCTTTCTAATTTAACAAAAACCAAAAATCTACACATCCAAGAATCTCAACGAAACCCCTCCCAAAAAACAGTAAGTAATCATAAGTTAGTTCTCATTACTTCTTATTGGTGGCTCACTCTTGTAATCCCAGCACTTGGTAGGCTGAAGTAGGAGGATTGCCCTGAGTTCCTGGCCAGCCTGGACTACAGAGCTAAAATAACCTGTCTCAGAAGACAAATAAGCAAACAAAACAAAAAAGAGTGAGATCCTGTTTAAAGGAAAAACAGCTCATCGCGGCACCAACATAGGATAAATCATTCCATGTCAAGGTATTTACACCCAAGAGAAATGAATGAAAGCACTCGTGTCTTGTCCACACAAAGACTGTCCACACATGCGCACTCACAACAGCCTCGATTGTAACAGACAAAATTGAGAAACAATCCCCATGCCTTCCAATGGGCTGATTGATAAACACCGGGTGATAATATACGCAGATAATGGCATACTACTGAGAATAAGAAAGGATGAACTAAAGTGAAGAACTGTGTTTATAACTTTTAGGTGAAAGTACCAAGGAGCTGTTCAGTGATTATGCTGAGTCCAAGACCCATTCATAGAAAAGCCCGGATGGAAACGAATGAGCAGTCAGAGAAATCAGTAGTCCCTGACGCAAAGACACAGGATGGAAGGCAGAAGACGCAAAGACACAGGATGGAGGGCAGAAGAAGCTTTGAGGGTGAGGACATGTTCCAGTCTTGATTGTGGCAAAGATTCAATGAGTGTGCACACACGTCAGAACTGACCGAGTTGTAAGATTAAAACGTGAAGGTGGGGGCAGGTCAATTGCAAACTAAGGAAACATCAGCGACACCCGCGTGCTTTTTGCACACACCAGGCCGCAGCTGTGCCAGGCTCCCCTTCACCTGGCGCAGGTGCCACCTCCCCCACAGCGCTGGCAAAGGCCAGAGCAGAGGCGGCGCGGCCTTTGGCAGGAGCTGCGGAACTGTTCTCCGAGGAATGTGGGTTTAATCAGAGCCTCTTCCAAACCACATCAGCGAGCATATTTCCTGAAGGGTCTCTGCTCAGTCTCGGAATCCATTAGCATGTTTGGAAAGGGTCGGTCTGCAAACAAAGTGCAGCTCCTCCGCAATCCTTAATTCGTGTCCTAGCCATTATTTCTCAAAGACGCACGTCACTTCCCATCAGAACCGCCCTGGAGGGGCCCCAGATGGAGCCGTAGGCAGGAAACCCCTTCCCCATCACAGCTTCGGGCTGGCTGGGGGGGGGGGCGTGGATGGCAAGCCTTCTCCACAGAACAGCCAGGGTCCTCCCTCCCCACAGGCCCAGGCTGAAGCCCTGCACCTCAGCTCTCTTCCTCCTGCGCTCGGCCGGGGTTTTGTGCGGATGTCCTAATGCCAACTAGTACCTGGAGCCGGGCCTTTGGGATAATTCCGGTACAGTGAGGTGAGGAGCGCGGGCTCAACCCAAGAGGACAGGGACCCAGATGCACGTAGAGGGTGGGTCACACGTGGGTACAGCAGGAGTCAGAAGAAACCTGTCAGCCCTGTCTCCAGAGCTGGAGGAATCAGTCCCTGCTCGCCCAGGCACCGGCCTGTGGCACATGGCTGCAGATGGGCTCCACTCTCCCCGCAGGAGGGGGCTGGGGGGCAGCAGGGAGGCTGATGGTCCCTGGAGCTGGGCCCAGCCTGCGGCTCTCAGCCCCAGGGGACAGAAGCACCAGTGGTCAGATGCCACCGAGAAATGCCAGGGTGCTGCTGAGGTGGCAGGTGGTAGGGGCGAGGGGGGGGAGAGGGATGAGGTGGGGGTGAGGGTGTGGTGGGGGCGAGGTGGGGGTGAGGGGTGAGGTGGGGGTGAGGGTAAAGTTAGGGTGCAGTGAAGTGGTAGAACTCAGACAGACAAGTGGCTGTGGGGCTCTCCATGACTTACAGAAATTCTTCTGGACTGACCAGACTTTCTCCTTGCTAGGCCCTAACAACACAGCATGTCCACTGGAGCAGGACCAGAGGACATGCAGACATGATGAAGTATGGGGATCGGACTGGAGATGGCTCAGTGGTTAAAGGCGCTTGCTTGCTGTTAGCTGTCTTCTTGCTGCACAAAGAACCCGACCAAACATGGCTTGTGGAGGAATGGGTTTGTTTTGGCTTACAGACTCGAGGGGAAGCTCCATGATGTCAGGGAAAACGATGGCGTGAGCAGAGGCTGGACATCACCTCCTGGCCAACATCAGGTGGACAAGAGCAACAGGAGAGTGTGCCAAACACTGGCAACGGGAAGCCTTGCCATAAGCCCGCCCCCAACAACACACCTCCAACAAGCTTCCAGTTCCAAAACTGTCATCAGCTGGGGGTCAAGCATTCGCAACACATAGTTGATGGGGGACACCTGGATCAGACCACCACACTTGCAAAGCCTGCTGGCTCAGGTTTGATTCTCTAGTACCCATGTAAAGCCAATGCACGAAGTGGCACGTGTTTGTGGCTGCAGGAGGCCCTGGCATGCCCTTATTCTCCCTCTCCCTCTCTCTCTCTCTCTCTCTCTCTCTCTCTCTCTCTCTCTCTCTCCCTCTCTCTCTCTCTCTCCCTCCGTGTGTGTCCTCTCCTCTCTCTCTCATAAATAAATATTTTTAAATAACAAAGAAAAATAAAGGACAGGGAAGATTGTGGGGCTTTTGCAAATACTGTGTCATTCATTGTAAGAGAGGGATTGAAGTCAGCGGGTGAGTGTCCACAGGACATCCCAGAGCCAGTCCCCAAGCCTGTGGAGGAAAGACTGTATTTCAAGATCCACGTTCACTGGATATGGAGCAGAGGACCAGACAGAAGAAAGCCCATGAAGAAGTCATCAGCAGGACTTCCCTGGCCCAGCCACAGTGAGACCCCTCTTCTCAGCGCCAAGACTAAGGGTGGAACCTCATTACAGGAGTCGGAAGAAGGTGGGTCGCTGTCCCCCAAAAGCTCCTCTGCTCTGGATGTGAATGGCTCTGTAGCCATGGGCTTCCGGGATGAGCACCGGGGTCAGGGTGGTAAGGGAGCTGCTGGCAGACCTTTCTCCCAGAAGCCCAGTGATGCAGCTTTCATGCAAGCATGCACACTCACACACAGACATATAAATCATCACATGTACACACGTGCATGCATGTGTTCATTCACATGCATATACTCACTAACACACGCACGTACACTCACATGCAAACAGATCTACACACATTCATGACACATACGCAGTCATATGTATTCACAGACTACATGTTCACACATGCATACATCCACACTTACATATATGCACGGCACACAGGCTTACACGCATGCGTGCACCTCCTGTGACACCTTCACACCAGATTGCGGCCTAATTGCTTTATGATTTGTTTCACAAGCTGGAAATAAACTCGGTTTTAGAAGTTCACATTGCCATTTGAAAGCCCTCTCCAGTCTCTGTCCCAGATTGCCTGGATTCATCAGGAAAATTAATTGCCTCATTTACAAATGTGAATTGAAGCAGATTGCGAAGCCGCTAATTCTGCAGGTTGATCTGAGCACACGGGGCGTCTGTGCGGTCACAAAGCACACTGAGTGTGCGTCCTGATGTCCTTTCACAGTGACAAGTGCAAACAATTATTTTCATGAACACTGACTTTTATTTTGGTCATCAATATGATTTTTAAAATTAAACGGGGAAAATCTCATTCTGCTCAAATGAGAAACCAAAAAATTGGGGTCTATGAGGCTGTCAACACCCAAGCCACATTTCTGTGCCTGTTGACTCAGCCTGAATGTGTGTAAATATCTTTTTTACATCTGCATGGCTTTAATAGGAGAGCAGATTCCCAGTGTTAAAAGTTTGTTGTTTTTCTGATTTTGATTTTGACATTTTGAGTAAAAGTCACATTGTAGCCGAGGCTGGCCTTGAACTTGTGATCCTCCTGCCTCATTCTCTCAGGTGCTGAGACTACCTGTGTGCACCACCATGCCCAGCTAAAGAATCCTTTTAAAAATTTTTAAAAATTATTTTATTTCTTTATTTACAAGCGGAGAGAGAAAGAGTGAGAGAGAGAATATGGGAATGCCAGGGCCTCCGGCCACTGCAAAGAAACTCCAGATGCCTTTTTGTGCATCTGACTTACATGCATACTGGAGATTTGAACCCAGGTTGTTGGGCTCTGAAGGCAAGTGCCTTAACCGCTGAGCCATCACTCCAGCCCCCCAACTTATGGGCATATGATCTTATGGTCAGTTATGTAACCTCAAGATTCCTCTCCAGTTAAATTCCTTTAGCTTCAGTAGAGAAAGCATTCTGAAAGGAAGAGCCATTTTCTGTGTCAAAGCCCACAGAGACCACCTGGGGCAAATACAACCATCCTCTTACCAGATGAGCAAACTGAGGTTTGGGGAAACAAGGCAGCCACCCAGGGTCATGCAGCTGGGGCATGGCGGATCTGGGATGTCACCCTGGCTCTACTTAAAGCTAACGTCTTCCTTGCCACCAAGTGCTATTCTTCACTTACAGACATCTGCATGGATGTCGCAGAGGAAACAGTTCCTCTGTGTTCCACAGTTTCTTCTGGGATATGTGGGGGGGGGGCAGGGCTCGGGATCATCAGGAGTGAGAGTGTATGATGGGGAAGCCCTGTTCACCCACAGCATGGATACTGGATAGAGAGGGATTAAGAGAGAGAGAGAGTGGGGGAGCAGGAATCAATATCTTCTTCAAGGGCTTGTCCCTGTGACCTAATTTCCTTCTACTAGGCCCCACCCCTTAAAGGTCCCCAACAGTACCATGGGGTGAGGACCAACACACCCCACTAGACAAGCAGCGCTCTACCACGAGCACACCCAGCCATCACCTCCTTGTACATCTCACGAGGTTGCTTCAGTGAGTTTCAAGGATTTTAAATGATCCTGAAGCTTGTGAAATCCATATTTTGAAACTACATTACAGACCAACAGAAGTACTGATTTTGACATATTACAGATAAATCCAAACTTATCAATAAAATACATAACCTCCCCACCCCCACCTGGGGAGATGGTTCAGCAGGCAAAACACTTGCCATTCCAGCGTGGTGACTTGAACTTGGACCCACGTAAATGCTGGCCTTGGTAGTGTGCCTCCTCAGAGGTGGAAACAGGGTCCCCAGAGCAAGCTGGCCTGCTAGACTAGCTCAGTCAGCGAGCTCTGGATTCAGGGAGACACTTTGTTTCATAAATAAGGTGGAGAGCTGGAGAGATGGCTCAGCAGTTAAAGGCATTTGCTTTCAAAGCCTGTCAGCCTGTGTTCAGTTTCCTAGTACCCAGGGAAAGCCAGATGCACAAAGTGGCACATGCGTCTGGAGTTTGTTTGCAGGGCAAGAGGCTCTGGCACACCCATTATCTCTCTCTCTCTCTCTCTTGAATAAATAAATAAAAGTATTTTAAAAAATAAAGTGAAGAGTGACTGAGGAGGGCACCTGGTGTTAATCTCTGGCTTCCACAGGCACGTGCACACCCGTACAAACACACACGCATGCCCAACACACACACACACACACACACACACGAATGTGTGTGTGCATGTGTATGCACAATATATAAAAATGAATAAACCCTGAAGCACAAGAATAGGCTTCCCCTGACTGGATTTTGAGGCAGCAAGGTGGAATTTCACAGAACATGGCTCTAGCCTCTCTCTCGTTATTCTTTGGATGGTCACCTACTGGTCTATTGTCCCCATGTCCTCTCTCCCTTCTTCTAATAATGGCACTCCAAATTCACACTTGGGAGACTGGGTGTGTAGCTCAGTTCAGCTAGGCAAGTGCAGAGCCCCAGGCATGATCCCATACTACCCAAAATTCCAAGAGTTCTTTGGGAATCCTCTATTTCCTGTTTCTCTAGGTCCAGCGGGGGTGGCCTCAGCCCGGCTGGACCCAGCACAGGTAAGCCATACTGACGGATGCAGTTACTCTGTATTGGCTGTTGTAGTGAATTAGGGAATCTGTGTCCATTAAGATTGGAAAAGACAAACTCTGAGGCCTTGAGTGTGAACCGAAGCTGCTGACAGCCTCCCCACAACCCCTGGGAACATCCTTGAGAAACAGGGAACCAAAGAAGCTCACACGGAGACACCTGCAGCTATGCCTGAGCAGACATCAAACCATAAACCCCTTTAAACTCTGAGATGCCCTCGCCAGGCTTGGTGGCTCCTGGCTGCCATCCCAGCCCCTGGGAGGCTGAGAAAGGAGGACAGCTGTACCCAATGAGACCTTGTCTCACGGCCAGGGAGGTGGCCCAGTGGATAAAAGGTTTGCTGTACAAGCATGAGACCTGAGTTCAGCTCTCCAGTGCCTACTTAAACCCCCGGGCGTGGTGGCACATGCCTAGAATCCCAGTGATCGACGAGGGTCCCTGGGGCTCACTGGCTGTTCGAGCAGAAATGGTGAGAGAAGGCAGAGGGTGACCGAGGATATCCACCTCTGGCCTCCACATGTACGTGCATGAGCACCCGCACACACAAAAGCATGCATGCATACGTGGACACACTCGTGCACGTGTAGAATTAAAAACCCAGGCCGCTCTGAGAAGGAGGCCTGGACAAGGTACAAGGACAGAGAGAAAAGAACGACATATGGAGGCTGGCTTCCGAGCATGCTCAGGGAAAGGTCATCCTGCTCTGGAAATTGTGATAGCTGCACGCGCTGTTGCAAAACGTGGAGTCCACGGGGAAACATGGCCACGGAGAGAGAAAGCCAAGGGGCTCTGGGGCTGGAGCAAGGGGCCGAAGGGACAGCAGAGCCACCCGGGCACACTGATGGATCCGGAGCCGCAGGCACACTTGGATGATGGTGAGATCCATCTCAGGACCTAGATTGGCAGAAATGGGCACCTCTGCCCTAGGAGCCTCCTGTACTTTCTGCAGTGACGTGTGCCTGTCCCTGCAGACGTGGGGAAAGCCAGTCAGCAGCGCCCTAGCTGATGGTGACCTGAGCACTTAAGCTCCTGCCATGGCTTGGGTGCTGTTTGTCCCAAGGGCTCATGTATTAGAAACAGGGTCCCTATGTGGCCACATCAGAAGGTGATGGGTCCTTTAAGCGGTGGAGCCTTAGTGGGAAGTCCTTAAATCACTGGATATGGTGAGGCACTACACCATCTCACCAGACCTGAGTTAGTTCTGGTTTCTCATCTCACCCTCTTCTCCGGGCACCACACTACTATAATGCCATCTGTCATAGTGGGGTGCAGCCAGGGGACCCACACCAGAGCAAGTACCATGCTGTTTGGCCTTTTCACCTCCAGAACTGTGAGTTCATAAACCTTTTCGCTTTATAGAAGACCAAGCCTCAGGTATTCTCTGATGCTAACAGAAAACAGTAATTTAATACTGTAATTTCATGAGCATGCTTACAATTGGCTTCAATTAGGCTGCTGTTAAAGGTTCATACCACCTCCCAAAACTGCTATCCTGGGAACTTAGCTTCCAGTACAGGAACCCTTGAGGGATGTATTCCAAGCATAACCAAACCCTAGCTCACCATGACTGCCCTCTATGCTATCTTCCTTGCTTCAGTGCAACTACAAAGAATTGAAACCCATGATGGGATTGAAAAGATGGGCATCGTTCTTAAAATGCCCCCAACGGATGGTCCTGACAAACAGAGAGACCACTGGAGAGGCTGAAGGCTCCACTGGATTCTGGGCTCGACAGCACTTTTGCAGCTGGAGAATGCTTCCAAGTGTGGAACTTGGGGCACACCCAAGTGGAAGGAGAGCATGGTTGTGAAAAGTGTGACAGGCCAGCACATGATGGCTGGGCACGCTGTCCTCCCCTGGGGTGACAGCAGGAGCTCCTACTAGCCAGCCGGTCTTCCTTCCTAACAAAGCCTCAATTCTATTCCAGTGGCGACGTGCCTGGCCTCAGGGGATGAATCAAGACTGGCCAAGACCATGGCTGGGCAGCCCCACTGCCCTCATCAATGAGCGGTGCGGGATCAGTGACCCATTTGGCTGATGGCTGGAAGGGAATTCTTCTGAAAGAAGCTGGGAACGTTTTCCTGGCTTGAAATGCAACAGAACGGACCTCTCAAGAGGATGGCTCCTTCTCCTCCTGCCTGCTTGCCCCCTGGGCTAGGCTGGTGAGCAGCAGCAGGCCTAGAAGAGGAGAAGAGGGTAAATGAAGTCCAGCACCAGATGTGGCCAAGGCCCTAAGCTCACCCAGCAGCTGCCCACTGACTGTCTGTAAGGCAACGCATCAACTGACAAGTCAGTGAGTCATGCTGAACCACACTCGGGCATTCCATTACCTTCCATCAAAAGTATATTGATGCTGGGCATGGCGGTGGTGCACACCTTTAATCCCAGCATTCCGGAGGCAGAGGTAGGAGGATCACCATGAGTTTGAGGGCATCCTGGGACTACAGACAGAGTAAATTCCAGGTCAGCCTGGGCTAGAGTGAGACCCTACCTCCAAAATCCCCCAAATCCCTCATTCCCAAAGTACACGTACTGTTGGGCGTGTTGGTGTCCCTCCTGTGACCTCGGCACCCAGGAGGCTGAGGCAGGATGATCACTACAAGTTTGAAGCCAGTTGGGACTAAATAATGAAACACTGTCTCAAAAAATAAATAAATAAATAAATATAAATAAATAAATAAATATCCATCCCCTCAAACTGTAAAGGACACAAAACATGATTAAATGAGGAGAAATGGAGGAGATTTAAAAATGCAAAGCATATTAACTGCCAGGCATGCATGGTGGGGCACATCTATAATCCTGGCACTCAGGAGGCTAAGGTAGGAAGAAGGATCACCCCAAATTTGAGGTCCTGTCTCCAAAACAACAATCAAAAAGGTGTATTTACTGACTGTACTGACCTGGCCTGTTTTCTGTTACCATAATTAAATATCAGAAGCAGGCGACTTTATAGAGAAGAGGGGTTTATTCAGCTGATCATTTTGGAGACTGAAAGTGTGAGCTCAGGCAGCCCCGTTCTAATGGCAGATGGCATGACGGCAGGAAGGGAAAAGGGGAGCATGCAGAGGGGGCATAAGAGAGAGAATATGAGTCCCATGGCCACCCGGAAGTCGGTACAGCATGGGGTCTCACAGTCCCTTCCAAGGGCATGCTTATGATTGACCTAAAACTTCAAGTAGACTCCCCCTCTTAAAGGTCCACACCACCTCCCAATACTGCCAAAGTGGGAACTTAGCTTCTACTCTAGGAAGGAACCCTATATACTCAAAGCTCACCTAAACCCCAGCACCAGCCATGACTGACTCCTACATTAGCTGGCATGACTTTAGAACCACCATGTTAGTGAGGAGAAGCAGAAGCTCAGGAAGTTGAAGAGGTGGGGGTGGCAGTTTTTAAATTGTGGGACCAGGTCTCAAGCTCCCCCCTGCTGATGCCCACTTGGCTTTGGTAGGATCCATTCAGCTTTCAGGAGCCAGCCACGCCCCAAATCTCTAAAGCCAATGTGGAAACATCCAATTCAACACAGTTTAAAAAAAAAAAAAAGCCAGGCGTGGTGGCGCACGCCTTTAATCCCAGCACTCGGAAGGCAGAGAGAGAGATCGCCTTGAGTTCAAGGCCATCCTGAGACTGCATAGTGAATTCCAGGTCAGCCTGGGCTAGAGCGAGACCCTACCTCAAAAAAACAACAACAAAAAAAAGTCTTTGAAATAAATGCCCCAACAGTTGGCGCGTTGTAAACATGTTATTATTACAAAGCTCTCCCCGCAGCAGCATTTTAAAAAAAAAATGTTTTAAAAGCAGAGGGGGAAGGAAAGTAAGTGTGCCAGGAAAGAATTGGAAGGAAACTTTTTTTTTTCTAGAGCCAGGAAATGTCAAGAAACAAATTCGGCCTGATTTATACTCCATCTCCAGGCATCTTTATTAAAACAGACCCCATGAAGCAGCCCTGACCTGACAAGCAGGGCGAGTCCGGCGAGGCTGGAAAAGCCACAGTACACTCCGGGTTTGACAGTCACATAACCAATCTACGTAGATGCTGATGGGAAGGAAGGAAAGCACTAGAAGCTTATCCAAGTCTCTGGGCTTTTCTTGTTTCCAAACTGATTGGTCTGGATAACAGAGGGCCAACAGCCAACAATAAATCCCTTGTAAGCAGACGTGGTCTCCTCTGAGTACAACTCCACGCTGCTTTAATCCCCGCGCCACACTAGGACCGCAGCACCAAAGCCACTCTGCATTCTAAACTTCTGCCCTGGCAGCTGGAGGTATAACTGTGAAGGTTGACTAATTAGGCCTCCTACTTAAGGGACTTTCAAAGTAAAATGTGAGATGTTTGGTTTTGTATGAATATTTTTAGATCATACTAAAGATACTGCCTCTAATGGCTCTTGCTCCGAAATCTTGGTTTGACGTCCTTTCTTCCCTTTTGTACCAGGGAAAGGGTCTCTCAGTGGTCATGAGCTACATGAAAACTTCTGTATCTACATTCTCAAGGACAACAGTCAGACCCAGGAATCCTTATGTCACAGTTCTGTTCCCAAGGAAACAGGGAGAGCGGGTCCCCCAGAAACAGGAGCTTTGGTAGATCCACTTTTTTTTTTCCTGACATGAAAGTTGTTTGTGGCTGGCAAGGATTTCTTTTCTTTAATTTGGCCATGGCTGCTGCTCTGAAACCCTGCACACTAGTTTTCTGGCTAAAGGACAAGCAGCAGCACCCGCAAGGCCCCCCCCCAGTTCCAGGCAAGGCCCCCCACAGCCCCCCACATGTCTCCACAAGAACCCCCCAGCCTCCCCACAGGCCCCTCCACAGGTTCTTCAGCATGGATTGACTGCAAAGGGAACTCCAGAGAGGAAAGCTAAGCTGGACACATGTTCAATACAAACGTTCTCTGCCTAAGAGACATTCAGCTCCATATTTATTTCTTCTTCCTACCTGTTGTTGGAAGAAGTTATTTACACATCTATTTCAAGCCCAGTAGGGCTCTCCCAAAGTCTCTCCCACAGAGGCACATCTTGACCAAGGAACTCAGTCACCAAACTGCTGCATTCTCATTCAAGGGCTGGTTAACGAGGAGAAGGAACTGACTTGTGTCTGGGAGAGCTAGGACGGGGAACACCCAAACCAGCAGGCAAGTGACCCTCGCTTGGTACTGGCTCTCTGGGGAAGCTTGGAGCACCACTGGGTACCTCAGACATGGACCCAGCCCTGCTGGGCTACAGGAGGATGTGGTGATGGCACAGCAGACCCTCAAATGGTGGGGGGAGCTCAGGAATGCAATTTGCCTCATTAATCAAGATCAGGACACCAGTGGTGGCTTCCAGGCCAGCCAGGGAGACACAGCAAGACCCAGCCGGAAAACAATAACAAATAGGGAGGAGGAGGAAGAAGAGGAGGTAGAAATAAAAGAGGGAGAGGCTCGTTGGTTCAAGGCACCGGCTTGCAAAGCCTGCTGGCTGAGGTTCAATTCCCCAAATGCACAGTGGTGCATGTGTTTAGATTTCATTTGCAGCTGCAAGAAGCTTTGTGTGCCTCCTCGCTTTCTCATAAATAAGTAAATAAATAAATAAATAAATTTTTGTTTAAAAAAGGAAGAAAATGGGCTGGGGAGGTTGCTCAGTGGTTAAGGTGCTTGCCTGCAAAGTCTAACTACCGAGGTTTGATTCCTCAATACCCACATAAAGCCACATGCACAAAATGGTGCATGCATCTGGAGTTCATTTGCAGTGGCACTATGCCCTGGGACACCCATTCTCTCTCTCGCGCTCTCTCTCTCTCTCTCTCTCTCTCTCTCTCTCTCTCTCTCTCTCTCTCCTCTGCTTGCAAAATGTAAATATTTTTACAAAGGAAGAAAGGAAGAGGAAGGAGAAGGAGGAAGATGAAGAGGAGAGGAGGAGGGGAAAGGTGAAGGAGGGGAGAGTTTAGTTGGTTAGGATTCAGCAGAGTGCCGGTGGGAGGTCCTTGGTTCCATCCCCCTAAAAAAGCAACACTTACCAGCAGGGACTGCTCTGCCCCCCAACCCCATCTTTATCAGTGTAGACACGGACTGGGAGTTCCCTGAAAAGGTCTCATGGGGATTTCTGACTTACTGGATCACAGCTTGTGGTTTATTTTTCCTCCCATTAGAAAGGCATTCACAGGTAGACATTTAACTGGCCCAACATAAATCAGTTCACCACCCTGGTCTTTAGGGATTTGCCAAAAGATAATAGGCGGCAATTATAAAGCCATCACCCGAGTGGCTGGCTGAGCGCAAGGGAGTCTGACTTCTGCAGGCACTACAGGGAGAAGATGGAAAATCATTTCAGGAAGCAGCAATTTTGCCCAAAACCAAGTAGAAGAGATGTAATGCTGGATTAAAGTGACTAAGGAATTGGTGTAGGTGAACAAGGAAATGGGGTACAGTCTACCCATTCATT
This sequence comes from Zapus hudsonius, assembly GCA_004024765.1. NCBI lineage: Eukaryota > Metazoa > Chordata > Mammalia > Rodentia > Dipodidae > Zapus > Zapus hudsonius. The sequence goes on from PVHP010005337.1 coordinate 15,124, forward strand.
CCCTTCGAGATCCCCAATTAGCTCCACTATGAGTCCATAGCTCAATATGTGCTAAGCATGCTTCTGCCACTGAGTTACACCCCTACCTCAATATATTAATAAAGATCACAGCCGGACAGTTTAGGGAATGGGTAGTAACATGCCTCCCCTTCCTCTCCTCTCTCATGAAGCACTGTTCATTTCCCGCAGCACTTGGGGGCTCCTTTTGAATCCAGGACAGCCACGATTCCCAGGAGGAGGAGGACGACCAGGCTCAGTAGGCAGAGTGCTTGCCTAGCATGCACAAAGCCCTGGGCTCAATCCCCAGCACCACATACACCCTGTAGGGTGTGCACACTTACAGCCCCAGCGCTCAGAAGGTGGAGGCCATCCTCAGCTACACAGTGAGTTTGAGACCAGCCTAGGCCCCATGAGACCTCAGGCGGGGAGGTGAAGATGCCCCTAGACCACCCATGTCAGCAGAGTTCCTTCCGCAGGGTCACCTGCAGGAAAGGTGGGAGCTCTCACCATCAGATCCCACAGACCAGTGAGGTCAGGCACGCAGAGGCATCTCTGGCTTGTTTTGTTTCCTGATTGGATCTCAATCTGCAGTGGACTTGGAACTCACTATGTAGCTCAGACTTGCTTTGAACGCACAGCAGTCCTCCTGTCTCACACCCTTCCAAATGCTGGGTTACAGGCAAGAGCCACCACGCTGGGCCAACAGCAATCTCAGCCCCAAGAAATCCTCTCTCGGAGCAGCCACCGACAGTTAGTGGGGAGTGTTTTCTTCGGTGGTAGAGCCACTGGGAAGTTGCCCACGTTACAATAAATAATCCCCCACCCATGCTCCTGCACGCCACCCTAATTAAACTCAGTTGGTCTCTCTCTCTCTCTCTCTCTCTCTCTCTCTCTCTCTCTCTCTCTCTCTCACACACACACACACACACACACACACACACACACACACACAATGCTGCCATAGAAGTAGCAGGGGTACTAGTTGGGAAAAGGGAGGGATAAGAGACGTCCTTAAGAGTGACTGTGACCAAGTACATCATACACATGTACGCAGTTGTCAAAAAGAAAAAAGTGTCACAAAGTTTCATGAAGTGCGCGGGGGAAACCTCGGTTCCCACCGACCGGACCGGGCTGCGCAGGAGCTGCCCACGCGTGATCCGGACGCTCAACAGCCCGCACATCCAGCACCGAGCTGCTGCAGAAGCCGCTCTGTCGGTGTCCCCGGCGCTCACCCGCGGCGGGCGGGCGGGAAACGCGGTGGATGGAGACCCCAAGCCCACCTCTCCCCGCAGCGCAGCCCGTGGGTCCCCCCCATGTCGGTTCCCCGGCTGCCAGCCCCCGCGTCGGGGACGCGACGCTCACCTCGCGCAGCAGGCGCTCCAGGTGCGGCTCGGCCCAGGCGGCCAGGGCAGCGGACGGGCCGGCGCGCTGCGGCTCGCGCTCCTGCTCGAGCGCCGCCACCCGGGCCCGCAGCGCGGCCGCCTGGGCCCCGAGCAGCAGGCAGGCAGCGGCCGAGCCCGCGGACAGCAGCAGGCACAGCGCGCTCAGCGCCCGCGCCCCGGCCCAGCTCGCCGGCCGCCCGGGCTGGCGCGCGTCCCCGCCGCCGCCGGCGCGCTCGCCCGGGCTCATGGTCGCGCGTGGGCGCTCGCGGCGGAGCGCGGATCCGGAGCGGCCGGCGGAGCGCGCGGGAGCCCGGCACGAGGTGGGCCTGGGCAGCGGCGGATCGCGGCGCACGCCCCCTTCGCCGCCGCCCGCTCCTCCGCGGCGGCCACTTTGGGCAGTTCCCTCTATGCAAATAGACCCCGGCAGAAAAGGAGCCGGGACCCACCCAGGGGAGGAGCGGCGGCCGGCCCGCGCGGGAGGGGCGGCGGGCGGGCGGGCGGGCGGGGGGGGGGCGCCCGCTGACCCCTGGTCCTCACCTGCCCGGCCGGGCCCCAGCGCGCTCGGACGCCGCCCCGGCCCGGCCCGGCCCCCCCCCCGCGACCCCCAGGCCGCGCGCCCTCCGCAGCACGCGGGTGGCTTCCGCACCGTTCGTTCCAGGGGCGCAATCTCCTAAACTTGAGAATTCATCTCTCCGACAAATCAAACTTCAAACCCAGTGCAAAAACGTCGTGACTCAGTCCTAGATGGAGACTGAGCGCCGCCTGGTGATCCAAAGTGATCTCTGCGCATTCACGTTGAGAGATCTAGCCAGGCAGAATAATGCCTTTTATAACGATTTGGGCATAAACCCCGTAATGCCAGCACTAAGGAAGTCGGACTGTCTGGAGCTCGAGAGCTGTCTGGGCTACACTGTAAAATCCCGTAAGAAAATCTTTTAGAATCTTACTTCTCTCACCCCATATTATGTGTGGGCCATGAGTGCAGCAGATAGAAAGGATGAAAATTTGTTCCTGACCTAGAGAGAGCTTTTAGTTGAGAAAACTGAGGCTGTAACCCACAGGAAAAGAACTCCAGCTATTGTTGAACCTAATTGAATTCTATAGTGATAAAAGAATAGTGATAAAAGAATAGTGATGTGCTATGCTTCCAGGTTTAAACTGAACTGCAGCTGTGGCCTTTACATCAGGATGCGGCCTGGCTCCAGAGAAAAGACTGAAACTCATTTGTGAGAGAGGCGGGAGCATAGAACACTTGGCAGGAGAGGTGGAGAGCTGGAAGTCAAGCCAGGGTTTCTGCTTGCTGGCAGGGCCCCACCAGCAAATTTATATCCTAAAATGGGTTCCCAGTAAACTCCTCCACTAACTCCTGTAATACCTATTTAAAAAAAAAATACCACTGGCTTACAGCTTTGAGATTTGTGCATCTCAGTGATCACTACTTTCAACACTGACCTCTCTGAATAGCCTGTGGTTGTTTGCTTAACTTCTGTGGCTAGATTACTTATCCCTTGAGCCTGTGGAGGCCCCAGCTAACACATTCCTCTTCCTCCTTTAATCTAGAGGGGAAAGTATCTTCTATTGAGACCCCGCCCCACCCCCAGCTAACACATTCCTCCTAGTCCCTTAATCTAAAACAGAAGTACACACCTTGAGACCATTGGTTAAAACACAGAGTGGTTGGCATCTCACTCCTGCAACTTTGAAGCTATCTATGGCTTTAGGTAAATTGGGATTATGGTGAGGTCTTGGCCCTGTGCTAAAATCTAGCAAGTCTGAAAGTTTCTTGCTAATCAAGCCCAATGGTCTATTCTGAAAGAAAGAAAAAAAGGCCAACACCCTATTACAAATGAGTACTTATTCTTACTATAAACATCTTGGAAAATTGCCCATCACCTACTAAATGTTTATGTCAGCATGCACTGTTCACTGTTCCAAAAACTTCTGTGCATTGAACAAGCCCAGTTCACTAGCTCCCAGGCCTGTGGCCTCGTCTACCTCCCCACCATCTCAAATCTGTGAACAGCAAGCTTCAAGTCAAGGTGCTCAACCTCACCGCCCCTCAGACTGCCCTGTCGTGGGTGGTCACACCCTGTCTCCTTTGGCAGGATTAATCAGGGGATGGGGACAGCGATCACGGAATTTATCTTATAACTACAGCCCCTTGTTGCACTCCCCAGGCTTCTCAGAGAACAGAGCACTGTCTGGCACATAGCTGCTGCTCAACAAACATTTGGTAAGTGAATTAAGATGGAGCTGTTTACTGTTTGCAATCCATTTTCAAAGGCAAGAAAGAAAACACCCTGTTACTTGTCAGTTGTGGTCCTGGATGAAAAAGGCAGTGTCCTCAGAAAGGGTGATTGAAGACAGCTTGGCAAAGTGGACGAGGAAGCTAGCAGGGGTGCTGAAGCAGCATTTTAGGGCTATCCACAGTGGGAAGCCATTACTACCCCCCAACTGAATGGGTGAGGGGAGAAAACTGGGAGCCCTGGAAAAGCTTGGGGCTATGAGGTCTGCTCAGCAGGGAGCTGTGACCTTTGGTTCAGGACAGAGCAGCTGAGAGCCATGGCTTGGAAGGAAGTTGGAGGAAGAAACACTGTCCCTCTCCTGCTGGGGCCTCTCACTGGCCAAACCCACAGGCCAAGGATCCCAATTAATGCACTGTGGAGGGCAACCCGCAAAAGGGCAGAAAGCTGAGGTAGGAAGTGGACAGCAGATGGGGGAACACAATGTACCAAATCTGTCGTGGACGTGGGACCCCGCAGCTACTGCTGTCTGCATACTGACCTGAGCAGCCACACACTACCTCACTGATGTGACAGTCCTTAGCGGCCAGTCCGTAAGGGTCAGTGGTTTGTCCCTCACAGCAGCTGCTGCTCCAGGTAAGAGCTTGTCTTTCCATCCAGACCCTCAGCCACAGCCGCAAACCCACAGGAACAAAATTCCATACAACCGCCTGGGAGGGGACAGCCCACGACCAAGTACTCACTGGTTAATACCAACTCAGACACAGTCCTCTGCAAGGGTACTGTGCCGTCTTTGGGACGTGGGTCCAGGAACTGGGCCAGAGTGGCCCTACTAACCATCACTGCTCATGACCTACAGGGGGACTTGGTCATTTCTGTTATTGCAACTCTGGCTCTGCGTGCCAGGGGAGCTTGAAAATGCAAGCCCTTGCTGCTCCCCACTCTGAACCACCTGTCATGTCAGCAGGGAGGAGCGAGCACCCAGCCACACTGTGACAGGGACAACCACGAGCATAGCTCTGCCTGACACGGCCTCTGGCCCCTCGGGATGAGGGAAAATGCCAAATATTTTACAGAACAGGGACTTTTGTGTGTATGCATGTATGACATGGTGTCATCTCACTTGAGGCAGTCTCTTGTTTGCTGATAGATAAGCCAGAGTAACCGGCTTGCAAGCTTCAGGCCTCTCCTGTCTTTGATACAGGCATGCTGGGATGGGATGCGTGTGCTACGTATCTGGTTTGACGTGGGTCCCAGGGATCCACACTCAGGTTGTGAGAGTTGTACAGCAAGTCCTTTACCCACTGAGCCATCTTTCCAACACAGAACAGGGATTCCTATAAAGAGGTTATTTGGGTCAGACGGGGTTGGTAACATTGCATGCAGAACATAAGGCTGATAAAAGGTCTAAATATATTCAGTAATGCAGCTGAAGGAAGCAGGGGTATACAGTCCATTTCATAAGTATTTCCAGTTCCCAAACCCAAAGTTTATGCTATAAAGCTTTAAGGGATAACACGTCAGTCACATGGGGGAATTGTTACCTGGGGGAAAGCCCAGGTCTTCACTTAGTAACTGTAGCACTGGCTCCACCCACTGGTAAACTGATGAACTACTTGCCCTTCTCTGACTTTTCAGGTTTTTTTTTTTAATGCAAATAACAGAAACCAGTCAGGTTTGCTCTGCTAGAAACTAGAAAACCAGACAAATGACCTGAAATGTCTGTTTTCAAGACACTGGCATTAGGCAACGGAAAGGTGACTGTTGAGAAAGGGAACAGGAGAACCCAAGGATGTGCTCCGTCTCGAGACTTCCCAGGCAGTGTGCTGAGGACACCCCGAGCAGAGCTTGGAAAGAGCTGCAGCTGGGGGGATGGAGGGGAGAGCTACCATGAGGATGAGAGACCTACCAGAGTCTTCAAGTACTGATTGGCATGACTGGGGAAACTGAGGCTAGGAAGGAGCTACCCCAAACATGACTCAAATTCTGAGTGCAAAACAGGTCAGGGACTGTTCTTCCAATGAGTATGACACTGGGAGTGAGCACTCAAATGGCATTTGACTCAGCAAACCAACAAACCAACACCTTGGACCTGGAAACAGTTTAAACCCAAAACCTGTGATCAAACTGATTCAAGAAACCATGTTCCTTCCATAACAGAAACACAGAAATACATAAATGTCCTGCCAAGTGAGGTAAAAGAAAGGCAAAAGTGCCAAAAATGACAGCAAGAAAATGACCCAGAAGAGGAAAAAAAAAAAAAGCATTCAAGACTAACCCAGAGATCATGGGGAGAGCTGGGAGACAAAGGGTTAAAGCTATCATGTACTCCTTCATGCTCAAGAACTAAGATGTGGAAGGTACTTTTTTTTTTCTCCCCCTCCCCCAAGAAGATACTTTTTTTTTCTTCTTTTTGGTTTTTCTTTTTTGGTTTTTTGAGGTAGGGTCTCACTCTAGTCCAGGCTGACCTGGAATTCACTATGTAGTCTCAGGGTGGCCTTGATCCTCCTACCTCTGCCTCCTGAGTGCTGGGATTAAAGGCGTGCGCCACCATGCCCAGCAAGAAGATACTTTTTAAAAAATATTTTTTTTTATTTATTGAGAAAGAGAGAGAATGGGCACAACAGGGCCTCCAGCCACTGCAAATGAACTCCAGACACATGTGCCTTCTTGTGCATCTGGCTTTACATGGGCACTGGGGAATTGAACTCTGGCCCTTCTGCATTGCAGGCAAATGCCTTAACCACTAAGCCACCTCTTCAGCCCAAGAAGATACTTTTTAAAGAGACCTAAACCAAAGATTGTAAGAGCCATAGTGGGAGAGATTACCCAGAGACATAACCCCCCTTAGCTACAATTCATAAAGGGGTGCCCTTGTTGCCTCCTGTGCTATCCATAACCCATTGCCACATGAATTGATCCAGTGTGCCCACCGAGGAGGATACCCAGTGGATTGGGGACAGGGGGTAGGGAAATGGGAATATAAGCACAATATTTACTCAATCGATGTATCTAATTTTGGGCAATAAAGATTTAAAAAAAGACCTAAACCAAAATACAGCAAGTTAAAATGACAACACTTGAGATAAATACACTGAATGAGATGATTAAAGGCAGATCAGATACTGTTGAGGACTCAATCTAAAAGCGATGCAGAAAGATCAAGAAAGAAAACTAAAGCCAGCATCGGTGAGCTGGGCAACAGTTTTAAGTAGCCTAGTGTATATAACTGGAGCTTCCAAGGGAAAGGAATAAGAAATATTTGAATTTGATAAACTATATAGATTTCAAAGAATTTCCAGGAACCCAGACAACATGAAGACACAAGGCACATCACAAGTTGCTTGAAATGAATGGTAAAGAAAATCAAACTTGGAAGCCACCAGAGCTAAGAACATAGTCAAAGGAAAATAGCATACTTGTTAGAAACAATGCAACCCAAAGATAGGAAAGCTTCCACTTTCATCACCTAGACCCTACACTCAGTCAAAATACATTGGCAATAGGGGTACGGGAAGATTGGAGGTTGCACATTTGTAACCACAGCACTCAGGAGGCTAAGGCAGGGGGATCAAATTCAAGGGTTAAGAAACCATGAGTTAATGAAGGGTGGGGGGAAAGGCTAAAAAAAAACTCAAACTCAAAAGCTTGAGTCACAATAAAAAGAAATGTAGCCAGGCGTGGTAGCTAACAGCAAATTGGGAGGCAGCAGTAGGAGGGTCTCTGTGAGTTCAAGGCCACTCTGAGACTACATAGTGAATTCCAAGTCAGCCTGGGCTAGAGTGAGACCCTACCTCAAAAAACAAAACACACACACACAAAAGAAAAGTATTCATTGAGCCATCTAAATTTGACCAGAAAACAAATCTGTTAGCTCTTTAACCCGGAATTTCCCAGCCTATTTTCAACTTCATTGCATTATCACCTAGAAACCACACCTCTGGGTGTGTAAGGGTGCTTCCAGAGAGCTGAGGATGGAGCACCCACCTTAGGAGTAGGATCCTAGACTTTAAAAAAGTTCTGGGTCATGCCTGTACTCCCAGCACTCAGAAAAACAAAGAAACAAATTTCAATGAAAGATAATGGCAAAACAAAAATAGGTATGTATGTATGTATTCTGGGGATTTAGCTTGTATATGATCAAAATGTACAATAATGGGCTGGAGAGATGGCTCAGCGGTTGAGGCACTTGCTTCCAGTGCCTAAGGCCCTGGGTACAATTCCCCAGGACCCACATAATCCAGACCCACAAGGGGGTGGCCCTGGTGCGCTCGCTCTCTCTCTCTCTCTCTCTCTCTCTCTCTCTCTCTCTCTCTCTCTCTCTCTCTCTCTCTCTCTCTCCTCTCTCTCTGCTTGAAAAATGAATAAAAAAAATTTTTTTAAATGTACAGTACAAAGCCCACACAGAGAGATGAGGTAATTTACCGCCATGTGATTCCTGTGCTCTAAGCAGTGTCTAAGGTGTGCTTGTGTTACACGTGCACACTATCAACTATAAAGCAAATACTAAACATATAGTTATGATACACAGCCGGGCGTGGTGGCGCACACCTTTAATCCCAGCACTCGGAAGGCAGAGGTAGGATACATCTACAAAACTGACAAAATGGAGTCATGAAAAAACACAAGACAAAAAAAGGAGGGAAAAAAGGAAAATAGAACCAAGATCAGATGGGACAAACAGAAAACAGCAAAATGGATCTGTGCAACCACATCAATCACATTAGACATGATGGAGAAAGATGAACGTCGTGCTGACATTAAAGTGGAGACAACTTAAGAGTCCCAACTGGGCTTGAAAACAAACAAGAACAACAACTTCTGAATTATTCAATGCTAATAACAGAGGAAATAAATCATGAAATGGTGAAAATTACTCATTAGCACTCTCCACAAATTACTTCACTGCATCCTCACAACACCCTTCCTAAGAAGTTGGGACCACACAGCACGTAGAGTGCAGAATGAATTTGACTGACTACAGGCAATTTGAGACCCTTCAAATGTTTTGAAAGAATCTTGGGAAGATGTCACCTAAAACATTTATAGAAAGCAAGGTAATTGCTTTCAGTGGCCCTGGAATACAGGCATCACCGCTACGCCATCTGACAAAGTAAATGACTTCCCTTGGTTGACAAGCACAGAACAAAGGCCAAACATGGTGACAAAGTCTGCTCTCTCAACATGCTGACCTGCTACTCCAGGGAAGTATGCATATTACCTGCCACAGTGCCACCTGCCAGAAACCTGGAGAGCTCAAGAAGGCTGGCAAAGGACCCAAAGGATACGAGAGAAACCCCTAATCACTTCTTTCTGATGTTGGGGGTCAGAGAAAGGGATGGTGAAGAGGGTTAATCAATATGGAAACCTTCTTTTGCTAGCTTATATGCTAAAAATATGTATGGAAGTGGTCAATAAAGTTTAAAAATTCTTCGCAGAAGTACCCTGGTGAAGGTGGAAATGTTGTGCTCTGAAGCCATAAATTCTTAAAATTTTTTCAGTGCCAGAAGTGGAGTTCCTTTCAGTGAGTTGGGCCAGGAAGGCCCAAGTGCCCCCAAATCACAGAACTACAGTGTGATCCTATTGAACACTCCAAATGCTTGGTCACTGAGAAATCAAGATGGAAATGAGCTGGAAAGAGCTATGCAGCCATTTGGGAGAGAAGGCCTCGATGATCTTTAAGTCAGTGGACCCGGCCAACTTTAGGGCTGTCTAGCAGGGCCAAATGTGCCAACTGGTGCCATGTCTGTTATGGGGAAGACCAACTGGATTTGAGGCCTACTTCGTGGGAAGAAATTCCTGCCTACTACCAAAAACCTCATCAAAAAGCCCATGGCTGGGGAGGCTAAGTCTCAATGGAGTGTTCAGCACTGAGACATCTCTATCACAATCCCCAAGGCTAGGGACCATTGTGGAGGAGGTGGAAGAAAGCCAAAGGAAGGAAAGGAGTGCTTTGGAATGCTTTCACAGTGACCATGGTATTCATGACCATGCAGTAGCTGACACTACCTACCTAAGACCTATATCAAAATAGAGACTAATCAGAAAGAAGGAATTCAGTGGAGGGGAGACTTGAGGAGGGGAAATGGGGATTATGATCATGGTATATTATTACATGTGGAAGTTGTCAATAAAAAGTTTATAAAATCTCTTGCAAGGAATGTTAAGCAATATTCTGGAGATGGGAGTTAACAACCATTAGCTTTTTGACAATTTTTCTTCCCTCCATCCGGAGATCAGAACATTTCTGATGGAGAACCACCAATGAAGTGGGAACCCCGTAAGAGGAATAGGGAGCAAGGGACACTGAAGCATGAGACAGGAACATGTTATCAACATTGCCAGGAAAAAAAATATAACAGTAATGTCAAATACCCCTTTAAAAAATATTCTCAGAGGCCAAGGGGATGGCTCAGCAGTTAAAAGCTACTAGATACCTTGCATAATCTGCCAGCCTGGGTTTAATGCCCATCACCAAGATGGAGCAGACCTCAACATTATCCTGACCTCCACACACACACACAAAAATAAATTTAACAACCACCCCTCCCAAACATTAGTAAAGTAGATGTACTGGCTCATTCCTTTAATTTCAGCATCCAATATTCTTAGGTAGGAGTTGAGTTTGAAGCCAACCTGGGCTAGAATGGGACCCTGCCTCAAAACAAAACAAAAATCATGTAAAGTACAATTACTCAGGAGGTACTACATATGTGGGCTGCAGTAGAAGCCTATATACATGCTGTGATTCTTTGTGATTACAGCAGTACTGGCAAATGCTGCCTCGAGAAAGAGAACGTTGAGGAAGCCACTACTCTGGTCTCAATTCTACATAAACACAAATCTGTCTATATAGTAAGCCTATGAGATACTTTAACAAAATCCAAGCACTACCTGCATAATTAAAATGCCTGACAGGCTAAACATTATCAGTTTCTTTAAATATTAATTCATGGGCTGTGGGTGCTAGCTCAGTTCATAATACACTTGCCTAGCACTTTCAAGGTCCTGGGTCCCAAGGACCAAATAAACTCAGTTAGTGTGGTGGATTACAAATACACCTGTAATCTCAACACTCAGGTGGTAAAAGGCAGAATCACAAGTTCAAGGTCTCCTTGGCTATACAATTAATTCAAGGCAAACCTGAGACACAAACCTTTATCTCAAAAATGAAAGGCTGGAGAGATGGCTCAGGGGTTAAAATACTTGCCTACAAAACCTAAGGACCTGGGTTTGATCCCCTAGTTCCCATGCAAAGCTAGGTTCACAAAGTGGCTCATGTATCTGGAGTTTGTTTGCAGTAGCTAGAAACCCTGCTTGCAAATATTTTTAAGAAATGAGTAATGGTATGTAGTTTTTATGCAAAAAAAAATGGGCACAGTAAGAATACATATAAGCAAAAAACAAAAACAAATCAACCCCTCCATCACCACCACCACCTTTTCTGTTAACCTTGCAATTAAGTTCTGGATATTTTTGCAACTCTCCCCCTTCCTCTCCTTCCCTTCCAGCAAGAATTAACACTAGCATAAACTGCTTCATAGCACCTTTGCTCTCAAAGGCTGGGGGAAAGGACAACTTTAAGACTATTCAGGACTTGGCATCAAAACTAAAATCTGGTGGAGCACCCGCTTTTCATCTCAGCACTCAGGAGGATACGGTAAAAGGACTTCTGTGAGTTTGAGCTCAGCCTGGGGTACAGTGAATTTGCCTCAGAAAAAATTTTCCCCCAATCCTCACAGGCTGAAGGGAGCTCAGTAATAATAGAGCACCTGTACCTGTCTAAGATGCTCAAGACTCTGGGTTCTTTCCCTAGCACCACAGAACAGAAACAAACAAAATCCTACCAAGTTTATCAATTTTTTTTTTTTTTTTTTTTTTTGGTTTTTCGAGGTAGGGTCTCGCTCTAGTCCAGGCTGACCTGGAATTCACTCTGTAGTCTCAGGGTAGTCTCGAACTCACAGCGATCCTCCTACCTCTGCCTCCCGAGTGCTGGGATTAAAGGCGTGCGCCACCACGCCCGGCTTTTTTTTTTTTTTTTTTTTTTTTTTTTTTTTTTTTTTTTTTTTTTTTTTTTTTTTTTTTTTTTTTTTTTTTTTGAGGTAGGGTCTCTACCTAGCCCGGGCACATCTGGAATTCACTATGTAGTCTCAAACTCATGGCAATCCTCCTACTTATACCTAGAATTTGTTTTTTATGTCCGTGCCTAAAAAAACAGCCTCTTGGAAAGTACAACTTTCTAGTTAGACTTTAATATTAAGTGAAGCACGTGGCTTCACTAGCCTGCTAGGAGGGACGCCTTCCTAGGAACCTGGACCTCACATTACCCAACAGAACACAAAACCTCCAACTCAGTAAAACTAAAACATTTCCAATGAGCTTTGGTTTCCAAAATCTGTCTAAATTACTTAAAGTCAGTAACTCAACCTGTTCAAATAACCAATTCTAGAAGTTATGAAAAGTTCTAAATTTGAGATGTATAAGGAATATCACTTACAGAAAGTAGTCAAGATTTCCTTTTACTCAAAAGGAAAAAAATCACTTCAGCCAACCTTCATGTACAAAAGACAAGATCACATTTTCACTAGACACAAAGGGTATTTCAAAGGCCCTTAAAAATGGCAATTAACATCTAAAGAAAATTAATTTTAACTTTTATATTTCATTATCAAGAGCATACTTGCTTAACAAGGTCATTAGGCTATTGTACAAAACATACAGTATTTACACTTAACTGTACAAAATAATTTAATGTTTACAAAAATATTAGAATGTTGAGTTGACTGACACAGTCTTAAGTAATCGCTTCTAGAGAAGTATATAAGACGACCACTGATTTCTGTGTCATTTCTTTTTTAATAAGTCAAAGAAAGGGTGTTGCAGTGCTTCGTCCAGGGTGATTCTCTGAGTTGGGTCGTACTCTAGCATCTTGCGAACCAGGTCAAAGAGCTTCTCATGTTCTTCATCATGACTCAGCATAAATTCCTGGGAAAGGGGGGTACACATGTTAAAACAATGCTAGAAACATTTTTTCTAGCTTTTAATCTAATTTTTTTCTTTTTACCTTTAATGGTTTACAGCGTCTCCTAACATATCTACCAGCAGAACTATGTTCATCCCAGTCTAGCTGGTTATGATGAAAATACTTGCGTTTTCTACAAAGGAAAAGAAGTATGAATTAGTGAAGTAACAAATACTCCCCATCTTCACCTGTGCCCCCAGCAGTGAGGGAAAAACTGTAATAAGAAGCATTTCTCTCAAAATATCGATACTGCATATAATTTTAGAATCTCAGCAACAGTTACATATGACAACTTACATAGTAGCTTCCTTTGTCTTCTATCCTGGGAAGTTTTAATAGCCCAGATAAGCTGCTCTCAAATACCATAGAGAATAAAATGCTAAATTTAAAGAGTCTCTGGGATCCACTACTGTACTCTAGATTTCACATCTGGAGTAAGGATAGGAATGTTTAATAACTCCCCAGGAACTCACTACAGCATCTTCTCCAAGGGCATGGAGCTGCCCAGCAATAGTAAGAAACGAAAACTTCAAAGACCGGTCCACTCCAAAGATCAAGCTTTCCGTTCATATTACATATATACATATCTATTTTTATATCAACCTAGGAAATTTTTTTTTGCAAAAACTTAGCATGTGTTTTAAAAAAAAAAACCCACACCAGGCAGGAGAGTTAGCTCAGCAGTTAAGATGCTTGTCTGCAAAGCTTAACAACCAGGTTTGATTCTCCAGTACTTAAGTAAAGTCAGATGCACAAAGTAGTGCATGCATCTGGAGTTCTTGTCTCTCTTCTCTCTGCTTGCAAATAAAAATATTTAAAACTTGAAAAAACAAACCCCAAACCACCCTTCTCTACTAGAACTCTATTTCTGATAAAGGTAAATATTGAACTACTTTTTTAAAAAAAGGGTAAGAGGCCAGGCGTGGTGGCTCACACTTTAATTCCAGCACTTAGGAGGTAGAGGTAGAATCACCATGAGTTCAAAGCCTGAGACTACATAGTGAATTCCAGGTCAGCCTGGGCTAGAGTGAGACCCTACCTCAGGGGGAAAAAACAAACAAACAAAAAAAAGGTAAGATGCAGTTTCAAGTTATCATCTAGCACCAAATTATTCTTCCTTTCAAATTTCAAAGTCCTTGGAACAATTGTTGAGTTTTCTGAAGTTTGAGTAGATGCCACTGCCTGTATCCAACACAGGGCTGTGCTCTTAAAACACACCTTGTTTTCTGAATCATGTGCGTTGGGATGGGTCCTAATATTCTTTCCATCATTGCCAGATGCTCTTTACTATCATGAGTCTAAAAAAAAACAAAGAGAAAAGAAATTTAACACTCTCCATTTCCTACCAGCATATAAAAAGACCATAAGACCATGACACTGATACAAAAGATCTAGACTAGCAACTACACAATTTACATGGCAAATTCTTCAAAGATGGACCTGAGGAAGTTGTATTGTCTGAGGTGGGTTAGTAAGACCTGCACAGAAATCAACACCTAACTTGTTCAACATAAAACACAAATTTCTTCATTTTTATGAAAGATATGAGGTTAGCAGAAAAACAATCTTTATTATGCAAGCTACTTACACAAAATTAAATGCTAGTTTCCAACAAATAACCCACATTAACACTTGCTAATCTCAGCAGAGAAATGGGGACTGGGAAGATGATTCAGAGGTTAAAGGCTCTTGCTTGCAAAACCTACTAGCCTGGGTTCATTTCCCCAGTCACCCATGTAAAACCAGATATACAAAGTAGAGCATGCATTTGGAGTTTGTTTGCAGTGGCAAGAGGCCCTGGCAAATCCATATACAAAATAAAATACTTTTAAAAGAGAATAGAGGCTGTGTATAATGCTTTAACTACAGAACCTACCATACTGACTTCAAAATATTACTGAAGCATGACAAATACATATTACTAGCTAAATGTTTTTGTTTTGTATGTAGCCGACACTGGCCTCAATTCCTGATCCTCTCCTGAATGCTGGGACAATATGTGTGTCACCATGTCAGGCTAGTTCTGCATTTTTTTAAAAAGTTCCTTAAAGTGTTTGTAGAATGGAATTAAAATTATAAATATAAAATTGCCTCTCAAATTAGTATTAATATCTGTACTTATGACCTCAAAGTAACCTATAATTTAAAAAACTATTTGAAGTATTTGTAAACTAAGTCAGAATAAAGAGTGTATACTCTGCTCAACTTCTTGCCCCTATAGCTCAGTGTCACACCATCTACTAGAACAGACTGGCAGCTCTGGGTCCACATCAAACCTGCCTACAGGCTCAAGAGGGCACTCCATCATTGCATCTACAACGCAAGCAAAACAGACCTGGAGAACAGCCTCATGAAGCAGCCAGTTTGTCCTTGTGTGACAGCCACACTGCTCTAGCCAACACAACTCTATAATCATCCTGGGCTGAGATTTCTACAACCTTCTCCCAAACAAAGCCAAACTCAACAGTGGGCATCTTTATCAAACTCAACCCTATTGATTCCCCAATGGTCACATGACCCAATGCTTTCAAAATTGTAGATTTCAGAAGTAAAAAAATCTGTAATGGACAGAAATGGTTTGAAACCTGCTAAGGGTTTCCTACTTTGCATTTTGCCAGACAGAAATAAAAGCCAACTATTTTCAACTACTATCATTATATTAAAAAGTCATTTTAATATTTAAAAGGCAGGAAGGAAGAGTGAGTCTCAGAGAATCACCGTGAGTTCAAGCCCACCCTGAGACTACATAGTGAATTCCAGGTCAGCCTGAGCTAGAGTGAAACCCTACCTTGAAAAGCAAATAATAAACAAGCCGGACATGGTGGCGCATGCTTTTAATCCCAGCACTCAGGAGGCAGAGGTAGGAGGATTGCCGTGAGTTCAAGGCCACCCTGAGACTATATAGTGAATTCCAGGTCAGCCTGGGCTAAAGTGAGACCCTACCTCGAAAAACCAAAAAATTAAAAAAAAAAAAAAATGACTACAAATCATCACATGGTATTTACTAGATACGTACCTGAAAGACTGTGAACCCAAGATAGTACTCAATTAGAATGCAACCTATGCTCCAAACGTCACAAGGCTGAGACCATCCTAAAGCTATTTAAGACAAACAACATGTTACTTATGCAACAACTTTTAATTGCTAATCACCAATCTTTCCTTATATGGACACATTCTTTAGTCTACTTAGAAGCAACAGCACATTTAGGATTTACAATTTTATTAGGGTTATAATAAATTGTTCAGTATGATTGACTTAATAATCCATGTGCTTAAATTTAAATATAGCATTGTAACTAAGAGGGGCTTATGTATAAAATACAAGGGAAACTCGAAAATGGTCCAGAAATTTTCACTTTTTTCTCATCCTTTCCCAAACCTTACCTGCTTGCTAAAACATCTAACTGTCCTCCTCGTGTGGCACCCGACTATATCTTCTAACCCCCTCCTTACCTTACACCTCCTCCCTCTCTCACACACCCCTACTACTACTCTTCTTATCCTGTTTCTTGAGGATAATGACAGTTCAGATTCAGTTTTCCCTTAGTAGCTTATCAAATTCCTCTCATTGTCTCTAAATCCCCGGCCCCTTCTGTGATGTCTAGCTTTTCTAAGTTTAAAGGTATGATGCATGCTCCCTTACTGCATTCCAAAGCTCTCCAGCCATGACGATTATAGCAACTGCCCTCTTGAGTAGTTGCCTTTCTCTCCTCTCCTCTTAACCCTACCCATTCATGGTCAACCTAACCTTTAGCACCTGTACCAGAACCATCCTTTTGTGATGGCATAAAAATAATTACCCAACTTCAGGATCACATTACTATGACCTTAACCAGCAGAAGCTTTTGAGCTAGGATCACTTAAGGTTTACTCATACAAAAACATTACCATTAATAATATCGTTCACAAACACATTACATTTCTATCACTTAGAAAAGAAACTTGCAGCCAATGTTCACATATTTTTATGGAAACTATTTTCTGTATAGTGCTGAAAAGGTCATTCTAACTAGCTATAACCCCTTTCTGCCCAAATAAAATCTCTTCAATTATAGTGCAAGGAAGTCTGCTGTTTACTGACCCAAAATAACCTCTGGTGCTCGGTAGTGCCGTGTGGACACCAAAGTGCTGTGGTGCTCATCATCATATGTTGCACTTCCAAAGTCAACAACTTTGATGTCTGTGTTCTTCAGTGTACGTTCATCACGCTTCTAGAGATACAGTTGTGTAAAGATGAAACTCAGTGAAGACATTAAAAAACATTCTACTGTAGCCAGGCGTGGTGGCACACGCCTTTAATCCCAGCACTTGGGAGTTAAAGGCCACCCTGAGACTACATAGTGAATTCCAGGTCAGCCTGGACTAGAGTGAGACCCTACCTCAAAAAACAAAACAAAACAAAAAAACCACATTCTACTGAAAAGGCCTTTTTTTTGGGGGGTGGGGTGGGGTGGTGGTGGAGGCAGGTAGTGTTGGGATTGATCCCAAGGGCTCACACAAGGTAGGAAGTGCTCAAGCACTAGGCTAGGCCTCCTCAATTCCTATTCCATTTGCAATTAGCCATCAGGATATAAAAAAGTTCAGAAGTGAAATTTCTCACTCAAGAATCAAGCTAAATTAGCCGGGCGTGGTGGCCCACGCCTTTAATCCCAGCACTTGGGAGGCAGAGGTAGGAGGATCGCCATGAGTTCAAGGCCACCCTGAGACTACATCGTGAATTCTAGGTCAACCTGGACTAGAGCGAGACCCTACCTTGAAAAACTAAAAAAAAAAAAAAAAAAAAAAAGAATCAAGCTAAATTAAATATAAAGACAATCACCAAAATTAACAAGTTTAGCTTACCATTTTAGAATTGTATTTGACCACATAATCAGACTTCACAAATAAAATATTTTCAGGTTTCAGATCTGTATGGGTTAATTTATTATGATGCAAAACTACAAAGAGAACAAAAGATATCATTAGTCCCACTTAAAAATGTAAAGGTACCAGAAGAGATAAAGAGGAGTTAACAGTGGATATGGTGGAGGTCACGAGGGCTTTTATCTTTACCTGTAATATGTGCATGTCTAAGGAGCAAGTTTGGATATGTTTATATTATACAAATTTCATTGTGATAAGATTTATCATATATACTTACAATTTATTGATTGGCAGATCTGATAGGCCATCTGCCTGATGTGATCAATTTGAAATGGTAGAAAGCTATTTTCTTTAATGAAATCATATGTACTAAGTCCCAGTAGTTCAAACACAATACAAACATGACCATGATGATCAAACCACTCTAGCATCTGGACACATCGGCTAAAAGAGATCAAAACAGTAACTCAGTTCACAGAATTCTGACTCTCTCACATACTCTGACAGCTCACAGTTCAAATTTATACTTACAAGACACTATTGGGATCAGTACTATTTAAGTGTTCCAACACTTGGATTTCTGAACGAGCTGCTTCACGGTAACGGCCTACATTTTTTACGATTTTCACTGCTACATGTAAGCCATCCCTTAAAAACAAAAGAAAATGTTAAGCATACAGAAGGGGTCTGACACTATGAAGCCTCTTAAAGCACAGGGTCTTAAAAGTAGTCCAGGCTGACAATGAACTTGTGATCCTCCTACTGAGTTATGGAACTACAGGTGTGTGCCACCATGAGTGGCTAAAACATAATCTTAATTACAAATTTCTCCACATAGGACCAAGCTTTATATAAAAATCTCTTCAAAGTGATATGCTTTACATGGAGTAATGATACTAATAATACTTAGGGATTTTAATGTTTGTTCCTATAAGTTTACATTTACCTAGATCTTATATAGCAAAAGTAATAAAAAAGCATACATATGTACACGTACACACACACACACACACACACACACACTGTTCAAAACATTTGTTCATTGTTCATTCATTAGGCCTAGATCTTATATAGCAAAAGTAATAAAAAAGCATACATATGTACACGTACACACACACACACACACACACACACACACACACACACACACACACTCTCTGTTCAAAACATTTGTTCATTGTTCATTCATTAGGCCTAGCTCTACTGCCAAAGACAAGACACAGGTGCCAGTGAGGAAAGCTTCCTTCCTACCTCAATCTAGTGATAAAGACAAACGAATAACTCTTCAGAGAAGAGGTAAAGCCCAACTATTCATGTAATAAAGACTGTAAAAGATAATGTGAGCCTGTCAGGTTGTGAAGGAAATGAAACAGCTGGGGTAAGGCATAAAGCCCAGAAAACACTTCACACATGCATTAATGTATGTAGAGATGGTTACAGCATAGGGCAGTGGGCCTAAGACTGGAGGCTTTTTTTTTTTTTTTTTTTAAATTCATTTTCAAGCAGAGAGAGAGAGAGAATGCACCAGGGCCACCACCTTGTGGGTCTGGCTTATGTGGGTCCTGGGGAATTGAACCCAGGGCCTTAGGCACTGGAAGCAAGTGCCTTAACCGCTGAGCCATCTCTCCAGCCCTGGAGGCATTTTTAAGAACACTTCCTAACAAGCATATTTACATTCATGAATACTTAGAATCTGTCCTCTTTTCTACACCTGAACTAGAGTCAGCATTCAAAAGTCTTTTTCATATGGTGGTGCTTTCACTTAAAAAAGAAAACACTCCTAACCTAGACAAACATCTTTGGGGGCCAAGAACAAATGTGTTCTAGTAACTAAACAGCAAACTTTTCTCTCATGTTTGGCAGTTTTAATTTCATTATGTTCAACAAAGTCCCAATGAAGTTGTAACTGAATAAACCACTGAAGTGTTGCTGATAATTTCCCCCAGTAGACCTGGTGGCACAGGCTTATAATCCCAGCTACTTGAGTGGTTGAGATGGGAGGATGGCAAGTTCAAGGCCAATGTGTGCTCTCCACACTCCAAAGTTAGACATCAATACAATTTTTAGTTCTATGTAGAAAATGTAATACCTTTACATTTAGATCACTGAAGAGTATTTACTTTGAACATCTTGATTAAATATTCACACTAAGAATCTTAGATAATACAAAAAGGACATTAATGAGGCAACATCAAATGTTAACATATGAAGAATCTGGGTGAAGGACATATGGGATAACCTTTAAACTACCTTAACTTTTCTGTAAATTTTTTAATATTTCAAACTATTACAAAATTCAATTTGCTCATATTTTTTATAAGATGAGATAATGCGGCTACAAATGAACACAAGATGCTAGTGCCACTTTCTGCATGTGGCTTATGTGGGTGGCTTGGGAATTAAACCCTGGTGGGCAGGCCTTGCAAGTAAGCATCTTTAACTGCTGAGCAATCTCCCCAAAACACATTTTATGGTAATACTCCTTATGGACAACGGAGTAAAAGTAAATACTTCCCCCGACTAGTGCTAGGAATTAAATCCAGGGCCTTGCCCATGCTAGGCAATATTCTACCACTGAGCCAGCCACACCTCCATCTCAGGGGCCAAACATTTCTAAGTATGCATTTAAACAGAATATGCTCATGGATGACAAGATTCTTCCAAATACATTTGAAGAGAGATAAGCTCTATGTCTAAAACGACTAATGCTAACAAGTTGGATATTACACCTTTTCCAACTATTTTTTAATTAAAAAAAACTGCAGATGTCATTTTATTAACATGCAGTTTCACTTACAAAAATGTGGGGAAGCCACACAATAGGGCTCTAGACGAAAACACTGATGTGAGGCAGAGTCAAATCACAGCAGGTTAATATGCCTCATTAAAGAAAAAGAACTTAAGCCGGGCATGATGACACAACATCGTTAATCCCAGCACTCTGAAGGCAGAGGTAGGAGCATTGTGGTGAGTTTGAGGCCAGCCTGAGACTATAAAGTGAATTCCAGGTCAGCCTGGACTAGAGCAAGACCCTGCCTCAAACGAACAAACAAACTTGATTCTGTAGGCCTTAGGAAGTATAACTACTTTATATTTAAGAAGCTAATCCTAATAGGCAAGTTCAGATGTACTAGATTAACCCTGCAATCCTGACAGAACTTGATTATTTCCGCTCACACATGCATGTCAGGGTCCCTTGCAACTGCAAACAAATACCCATACCCAGCTTTACATGGGGTGAATTGAGCCCCAGGCTGGCAGAGGCTTTCCAAAAAAGCACCCTTAATAGCTGAACCATCTCCCCAAACCCAGAATACTTCCTTTATTGAACTCTATTCTGAACAAAACTCATACTCTGCTCCCTCACCAATACAGTAACTGATGTTCTCACAACTTGTAACCTACAGCCCCATAGTGAATCCCAGCAATCCCACTGAGGAGGACCCTCAATGGAATGGGGGCAGGGAGGAGGAAGTGGCAGTACCAATAATGAGGTGTCCAGACAAAGTTTCTACTTTATAGAACACACATACATACATACATACACACACACACACACACACACACACACACACTCTCACTCTCATGGCATATATAAATTAAATGTAGTTAAAGAAAATTTTGTTGAATACTTCCCAAGAATATATAATTACCACCTAAAATATATTTCAGGTAAATTATGGATCCTACCCCATCCAAAATACCAGAATGTTCAAAAAGAAAAAACAGGCTTGAGGAAATCACCCAGCCATTGAAGAACTTGTTTGCAAAGCCTGCTGGACCCCAGCACCTACCTAGCAGTGGTAAGAAACCCAGGTACATGTACCCACCGACCCATGGGCAAATAAAGAAAAACAAAAAAACTTACATGCCATGATCAATGCATTCTACAACTTTGCCAAAGGCCCCTTCTCCTAAAGTATCCACGATTTCATCTAAAGTGAGGGGAAAAAAAGAGGTATAAGTACCTAGGAACAAATTATCTAGTTATTTAAACAATGAATGCTTAAGTGTGAAATACTTGCAAATGATTTCTATCAAAGCATAACTAAGGTTTCAGCACTCAAATTACTTTATTTTCAGCTGCTACAAAACAATTAGATAGAGCTATCTGTCTTGCTCTAATCTCAAATTCCACTGATTATTTTGGAACTTTAAGAGTAGAAATATTTAAATTCTACAGAAAAGAAGAAATACAAAAGAACAAACAAACCCACAAAAAACAAAACAAAAAAGCAATGAAGAGTTCTTTAGCCCCCCGCTCCGCTGACAAACTATTCTTTAAAAGATTATTCTGTCTGCAAAGTTTAAAAAGTGTTGAAAAATATTCTATACATCTTGCTCTTAGAACGTCTCCACTTTGACAGATCAGGTGACCCTCCTCATCATCCTCTATACTCCTGGATCTTTTCCTTCGGTGGCTCTTCTGGAACGGCAAGTGGGCAGCACCAAGATCGTCCAGCCAATCAATTTATCAGAGTGAATTCAGGGCAGAATACGCAATTCATTCAGCGGGGAGATATTCAGGCATTCAGATAAGCACCAGGCCACGAACAGTTGGCAGGAGCAATTTCAAATTCAGTCCCCAGAAATTCACAGTTTATGTTACAGAAGAAAAACATGGCAAGGAACAGATTTTCAGATAAGATACTTAAAGTGGCAATAGAAAAAAACAACACAATTGTCTCTTTAAAATACTGATTTAATTGAAGTCTGAAATTTAAAGAATGCAATGTCATGATTTACTCATTTCTTGCTATAACTACAATATTCTGTGAGTTGAGATGTCTAGTCTGTCAGAAAAATGGTTTCAAATGTCAAGATTATTTGAAATTGTTCTTATTTAGCAACATTTAAAAATGAACATAATCATAAAAGAGGAAAAATAAAGGCTAATTTCTATGTATTAACAACTAGTTATATTAAAAAAAAAAAAACTCAGGGAGGAAAACAGTAACTTAATTTTTACGGATTAAACCAGATGTGAGTTTCTTTGGAAAGGGATTCCTGACTTTTTAAATACACTGCCCACTCAGCACCCACTTCCACAATCCCAGCACGATCAACGCAGACAAAGATGTGCTGTCACAGACTACACTGCAGCTACGCTACTCACAACTCAGCACTTAAGACACACCACAGCCAATTCTATTTGTTCGTAAGTCTCAACAAAGCGGTTTCTTTCAAAGTAAGTCTGTTTAAAGAAGATGGGTGCTTCTTTAAGTATTGTTACATAAACAAAAGTAAGATTTTTATTATTAGATTCAACAAACTCATGATCTGATATTCAGAATATGAGTTAATGTGGGCAAGTAAAGTCTAGCTAATAAATACACAAATTGATTACGAAAATAGGGATTTTTCCCTTAAGAATTCAAGTAATATGATTATATCCAAAGCTTTACTCCTTAAGAGCTTTTACACACAAATAATCCATTCAAAAGAAAAACCCAGTCAATCATACCGAATGTGACTGATGGCTTGAACAGTGCCTATTGCGCTTCCTTTTAGGACTGCTTCTCCTGCTTCGGACCGAGGATTTACTGCAGTGGACTCGGTAAGTGCTTTCAATGTCTCTATAATGTCTTGGAACATAGCCTTCACAGTAGTCATTTCTGTATTCGTCAACATATCTCCGGTCCCGATAATCTCTCTCATTCAAGCACCTTGCTTCTAAATAATGACTGCAAACATATTGAAAGAACTTCAAATTATTCTCTTGATTCTGGAAATACTATGGTTCAAACAAAACACTCAAAAGAATTTTTCGTTCGGTTTATAGAGACAACTATAAATGATAATAAAAGGAAAAATTCCAACTGATGAGTTGAAATTTATACTTATTTGACAAATCTTAGCAAGTATCTTGAATCAATAAGTCTGTATTTTTTCCATTATAAAAGCTGCTGCTAAACCGGGCGCAGTGGTGCACGCCTTTAATCCCAGCACTCGGGAGGCAGAGGTAGGAGGATTGCCGTGAGTTCAAGGCCACCCTGAGACTACATCGTGAATTCCAGGTCAGTCTGGGCTAGAGCCAGACCCTACCTCAAAAAACCAAAAAAGAAAGAAAAAGAAAAAAAAAAGTTGCTGCTGCCAGGCATGCCAGCCCACACCTATAATCCCATCCCTCAGGTGGTAAAGGCAAGAGGACCAGGAGTTCAAGCTCAGTCTGAATTACTTTTCAAATTTGAGACAAGTCTGGCCTACATGAGACTATCTCAAAACAAAAAACAAAATAAAACCAACCCCACACACATTAAAAAAAGTTGCTGTCAAGCTCTCTTCATACCAAGGAACAAAGCTTGAGTCAAATTATGTTTAGTATTTACTTGATGTTATTGATGATCTTCTGGAAAAGTCAAGATCAAATCTGAAGAAAGTGTTCTTCTGGAACTCATCACCCTGTGACCACAGCTTCCTTTCCAGAGCCACACCAGAGGCAGGTAACACAGGTTCCTTCCCTTTACCCTTAGTGCACTTAGACAGCACCGGCACACAGAACACTTTCATAAATAAAACATGTAGAGATAAGGGGCCTTACATGTATTCCAGCCCTTTTATTTTACTATACTAGAATCTCTAAATGATATGCCATGGTTAGTGGCAAAATTGAGATATTTTCAAACTGCCCCCTCTGTTGCCTTGTCTCCATTTGTCTATTTATAAGCAGAACTTCTGAGAACTGTCTAATACAGTGCTGAAAGGCATCTAAAATATGTCCTCCACCTAAGAAAAAAGGATCCCATAATTGCTCACCCAGGATTAGCCCTACTTCCTTCTTCTGAAAAATACTCCACTGTTACAGGCAGTAGAGCTCTAGTGCCACCGGGCTTATTCAGGTTCCTCTAAGAAAGAATGCGATGGGACCCATGACCCTTCTTCCCCAAGAAACACACCAATGCTTAAAACAAAGACTGAGAGAAATTTCAGCAGTCATGGACATTAGGCAAGTCAAGTTTAATAGCCCCAATATGAATGAAAGGACAGATTCAATTGGCCCAGTTTCCCATCCCAGCCCTCTACCTGGGATGAATGTCCTCTTCAACAGAGTGCAAAGCTTCAAAAGGGATGCACAGGGACCACTGAGGGAAGAGAGGGGACATCTGCCCAGTCAGACACATCAAACAAAATCATCCCAACAAGCAATGGAATGCCAGCTGTTGCCTAGGACTGCCCTCATCAACCCCTCAATGTGCCACAATATGTCGTCACTCTATCCCAGGTGCTGATTTAAGCACAGGAACATCCCTTCAACTATCCAGGAGACAGCCATCTTATTATTCTGGCTGGGGAGATGCAAGAACCCGCTTTCCTTATTCCCTACCATCAGCCTGAATGTCTAGCCATTGCAGAAATAACTCAGGGCATTAGGGTAAGACCACAGGTCTAGTCAGTTTGAAACTGTCAGGAAGAGATCCCCATAAGCTAGATGTAATACTCTGAAGGGCATCCAGTTTAATTCCCATGAAAGGCCAGAACTTGGGGTTGGAGAAAAGGCTCAGTGGTTAAATGCGCTTCCTTGTAAGCCTGAAGACCTGGGTTCAATTCCCTAGTACCCACATAAAGCCAGATGCACAAAGCAGTGCACGCATCTGGAAATTTGTTTGCAGGGACAGGAGGCCCTTGGCACATCCATTTGTGCACTCTCTCTCCCCTTGCAAAATATAAACAAATTTTTTTGAACATGCACACAACACTAGCAATGTTTATCTGGAACATGGTCTGTCAATCTAGAGTAACACAGGTGATGTACCACCACTGGATAGCTAAAATGACAAGGACTGGGCTGGAGAGATGGCTCAGCGGTTAAGGCATTTGCCTCCAGTGCCTAAGGCCCTGGGTTCAATTCCCCAGTAACCACATAAGCCAGACCTACAAGGTGGTGGCCCTGTGCGCTCTCTCTCTCTCTCTCTCTCTCTCTCTCTCTCTCTCTCTCTCTCTCTCTCTCTCTCTCTGTATCTCTGCTTGAAAATGAATATTTTTTAAAAAAAAGACAAGGACTTTTTTAGCTCATGATGACCAATGGCCAAAGCTTGGAGAGTAAAACCACAGAATTATACAGTCTATGGTCAGGGAAAGATAGAATGAACAGATTTAATTTTTTAAATATTCACTGAATACACAAGTAAATATTTCACTGTAGCTTTTCAAAACAGTCAAAACTGATTGGCACTGGTTTATTTCCACACAGATCCTATGGGAGATAAAAGAAAATACATGCCGGGCATGGTGGCGCACACCTTTAATCCCAACACTCGGGAGGCAGAGGTAGGAGGATCGCCATGAGTTTGAGGCTACCCTGAGACTACATAGTGAATTTGCAGGTCAGCCTGGGCTAGAGCCAGACCCTACCTTGAAAAACAAAAACAAAACAAAACAAAAAACATAAGGCAAAGCCCCTGACAACAAATAAACAGTTTGAGATTACTCACATAAAAATAAAATCTACCAATGCAAGAAATGCTGAAAGGGTGCCCATGAGTGCTTAAGGGAAAATAACTCAATCTGCTTAAAATGCCCAGGAAAGAAGGCAGAGGTAGAAGAATCCCTGGGACTACAGAGTGAGTGCTAGGTCAGCCTGGCCTGGAGACCCTACTTGGGGAGAGGGGGGTTCAGGAAAGAATTTACAACAAAGATAGAAATACAGCTATATCCTAAAGAGAAGCCAGGATTTGGACAAAGTGCAAAGTAGAAGAAATTCCAGGACAGCCAGGCGTGGTGGCGCACACCTTTAATCCCAGCACTCAGGAGGCAGAGGTCGGAAGATTGCAGTAAGTTCAAGGCCACCCTGAGACTACATAGTGAATTCCAGGTCAGCCTGGACTAGAGCGAGACCCTACCTCGAAAAAAACCAAAAAAAAAAAAAAAAAAAACACGAGACTCCTAGATCCCAGTCAAAGTAACTGAATCAAAATCTGATAATAAGCATATACCACCTAAGCAATTCCTAATCACCCTAAAACTTACCACTAGTTTTGTTATAGGAAGATATTTAAGGATTTAAGCCACAAAAGTGGTGCTTATAGCCATGTTGGTCTTCTCAGGATACTGGACAGAACAGATTAAATCTACTGAAAGGGAGACAAACCCACTGGCTACTACCAAAAGACAGATCAGGAAAAGATGCTTTGCAATAGATGTGATAAAGGGGTTAAAATAATTTACACACAATAAAAATATGTTACATCCTGTAAACACATTAAGGAAAACATACTTTAATGTTAAAAAACACACCAACACCACTTGTGACCTTTAAAACTGGTAGAAGTATGAAGGAGCCTGTTGCAGAAAGTATCATCTGGTATAAACTTCCTACAAAAGAAATGTAAATATACAACAAGAACCTTATAAGACTGCATACCCTTTACTTGAAAAATACCTCTTAGACTAGAAATTTTCAGGGAATAATCACAAAGCTATGCACACAAAGATATAAGAACAATCAGAAACAATTTACAACGAAATAATGAGGACTAGATCTACTGAAGTTACATTTTTTAGTTTTCTGCACTTGAGATTTTTCAATGTTGACAGTAGTATAGGTGGCAGTGACCTGATAGTTAACTGGATTACTAAATTTCATGTTTATGTAGCTGACATGAATACATTGTTTACCACCCAAACCACTTCCTTTCTACAGAAATGTACAGCAACCCCATGACTAATATTAGTAAACTGTCATCCCCAGGGAATTTTATGTGGTATCTTTATAGTATATTGTATATTAATTAGCTCTGGTCACTGAAATCTTGCCATAAACCTTGTTCCCATTGCTTATGTAACTGTGACAAAGCATGGACTATGAACAAGATGGTTTAGAACGGAGAAGAAAAAAACTGACATACTGGCTTTTAAAGCAACCCCAACTGGCTAATTTAGAGAGCAACCTGGTAAAGTCCCAACAGACATCCACACAAACAAGGAGAAAGCACAGAACCAACACACACGTCAACGGAAACTGCTCACCTAGCCTTTGGTTACTGTTCAGAACGTCAAGCTATAGATGTGAACTGCACCAAATTTTACAACAGTCTTACAAATTGTTGGTATTGCTTAAGGAGGGCACGGAGGACAAAGGGTTAAGAGGGTGTTGAATGAGGTCAGAAACCCCAGTGGCTAAACCTGGTAGGCGTTTCCTTATCTCCACCCTCAACTCTGAGATTCCCAACCCCTCAAAAAGCATGCCACATAGACCCAGGTTCGCACCCCAGCTGTGCCTAGAAGGTGGCAGTGCCTCTACCCCCACCATCTTATACGTGCCCAAGCTCACGTCCACATGCAAAGCAGGTATTCACAGGTTGCTGATTTCTGCCAAACCCCATTGTCCATTTCTTTCCCTCCCTCCTCCTCAATTTCTATTTAACCCATGATGCTGCTATAATAAAATGGGATTGGCATTTCTTATCATGGGACTTCTTGCCATGGATGCTTTTTCCCGGGTCTTTGCCCGTTACTGCGCTGTAATACACGGGGAACCGTGTTTCCCCTAGGAAGCCATGCTTCCAGAGCTGAACACACACAGAGCTATGACACTTCCGCGGGCTCTCAGGCCCACAAACATGCTTCCATGAGTGCCCGGTTTCCAGTCCCCCACTGCTGCGGCTGGGAGCATGCCAGCTCCCTCCCTCGCTGTGGTCACCTCCATGCAACCCCAGTGCCAGCCTCAGGAGCCGCCCAAAGAGCTGTGACACAGAGCGGTCCCCAGAGCTGTCCTCACCCCGTGTTAGCCGGCTGGACATGCCCCGCCGCCTCTGCCCAGCCCAGCCCGAGCGCCTTGGGGCCAACAGCCTGTTCCTTTTTCTTTTTTTATTAAAACAACATAAAGTAGGACATGTGCTACCACAAATTTATACTGAGGCCCTTTCCTAAAGTACTAGCTACTTACCGCTTGCGTAAAGGAATAGTTCTTTAGAAAAAGCAAACTGCTAAATATCAGACAGACATATCCATTGGCCTTATTCTATAAACAAGCTGTAGAGTGACTCATCTCCAATGCACTGTAGCAGTCCCCTCACTGTTCTCACTACCTTCCATCACATCTCAGGTGCACACAACTTAATGAGCATCCAGCATAACACAACCTTGGAAAAACTCACTGGACATCAGCACCGTTCCCGAATTTTGTTTAGTGCGGAATATAGACAGACAGACAGACAGTCGTGTTGATTTAACTGACCCCAAACCTTGCTAGGTTAAGTGGTCTAGCCCTGAGCTACATCCCCAGAGTCCTTGAATATATTTTTCATTCACTTGCTGCTAACTTCCACCACTCCCAGACAGATGTAAGACTGGAACTTTGTTTTTCTCACAACTAGTCTTAGCACCTACAGAGGCTATCTTATCAGAAGCACTCTACAAGTGTTTTTTAAGTGAATGCTGAGTGAATTAAACAATTTAAAGAAAAGACAAATGACATATTGCTAAAACTATTAGGACTAAAATGCTTCTATTGTAAGAATAATTTACCAATCAGAGTCTTTAAACTGGTGATGTGATTTACAATGCCTGTTCTCTTGTGTACTACTGTGAGATCTCCTCTTCCGTTTGTGACTTCCACTGTAGCTTTCATGGCCCCAGCTATCTCTGCTATCCCAGTCAGGACAGTGAGTTCGTTTGGAATGCCGCATCTGGAACCAGGGAAGAAAAACAGTAAACTAGATGGATGTATAATGAATATTCTGCATTAACATTGTTCAAATACCTAGCATATGGGGTCACACAAGCTCTAAAATGTTTTAGGTATGTTTCCCAAAGCATGAAGCACTTAACACTACTCACACATCACATGACCGGCTAGTGGCGCTGATGATAACACTGGAAGACTATGTATTTTCTTTCAGCTCTTATAAACAACCCAGGCAAATTCTAAGTTTGGTACTTGTCTTCAAGAAACACATATTAGTTGTTCCTTTAAATTATAAAGGGCCAGGCATGATGCGTGCCTTTGATTCCAGCACTCTCAAGGATGAGGTAGGAGGATCAATCACCCTGAGTTAGAGGCCAGCCTGGAACTATGGAATGAGCTCCAGGACAGCCTGGGCTAGAGTAAAACCCGACCTGAGAAAAAGGGAAAAAAAATATATAAAGGGCCAAATAAAATGATATTTGGAAATAAATCATCATTTTGCTTAATTCTGTCCCATTTATAATTATTTTCTAAGTAATTTATTTTTTCTTTTCTTTTCTTTTTTTGGTTTTTCGAGGTAGGGTCTCACTCTAGTCCAGGCTGACCTGGAATTCACTATGTAGTCTCAGGGTGGCCTTGAACTCGGCTTATTTTGTTTTTCATTTTTCTTTTGAGACAGGGTTTCGTGAATCCTAGGTTGGCCTCAGACTTTCTATGTAGCTGAGGATGACTCTGAACTGATCATCCTACCTCCACCCCCCAGCTAGGATTATAGGTACACACCATGTCTGACTTTATGTGGTACTGGAGTCTTAACACAGAGCTTTGTGCAGGCTAGAACTCTACCAACTGAGCTACCTCCGTTAAGCTACTCTTTAAAAATAGGCTTGCCAGGCGTGGTCAGTATGGACTAGAGTGAGACCCCACCTCGAAAAACCAAAAAAAAAAAAAAAAAAAAAAGGTTAAAGATAAGTGTCACAAATGTCCCACAGCTCTAGCAAAATGTAATATAAAGTGACAGAAGCAAGGATCCTAAGGTATGGGAAGTGATTCCATTAAAGGTAGAGTCTTTTTTTTTGGGGGGGGGGGTTCGAGGTAGGGTTTCTCTCCAGCCCAGCCTGACCTGGAATTCACTCTAGTCTCAGGGTGGCCTTGAACTCAGGGCAATCCTCCCTCTGCCTCTCCAGTGCTGGGATTAAAGGCGCAGGCCCCCACGCCCGGCTAAGAGTCTGTTGTTTATAAAGCTTCTTTTTCCTCTAAATCCCAACTAGTCCAAGCCAACAAAGGAGATGGCTGGACACTATTCACAGAGAATCTGAAGGGAAACCCACAGGGGACGCCATGGGGGTGCCTACGAGGCTGGGCCGTGGCCACAACACCAGACCACAACCTGGCAGGACAATTCTTGGGCTCCACCCACAGTCGTCGCCCGCCGTGTACAGCCTGGTACTTCCAGTCTGCACATTCCAACAGTGTGACCTGTCGGCTTCTCTTCCCCTTAATTCTTTTCCAAAGCAGCTAGGACCTTAAGTTCTAAACCCTGCCAAGCAGGGTAAGTTTCGATGGTTGGGAAAAAAGCTCACAAACTTGGCAAGTAAGTGGAATAAAGCTAAAATGAAAGAAACAGAGCCAACTTAGTTAACTCCTTCACAACTGACTAAACGACTAAGAAATAAATTAAACAAGAACCTAAACGACTTCAAAAGCACTGAAGGCTGAGGAATGCAGCAGATTCTCCTGGGAGGCTCACCCAAGGGCACACGCCAGGGCTGGGGGGCTCCGGGAGCACCCTAGTACTCAACTGTGCTCCCAGCCCAAAGAGGGGCCATGCAAATCCTTCTGTCTCTACGCCCACCAGGCACCTTTCAAAGCTCATTCTAAGAGGGCTGGAGGGATGCCGAGTTCGATTCCCCAGGACCCACGTAAGCCAGATGCACAAGGTGGCGCATGCGCCTGGGGTTCGCTGGCAGAGGCTGGAGGCCCTGCCGCGCCCATGTTCTCGCCAAAGAATACAGAAACCCCAGAACAAGGCTCCTCCGAGGAAGGCACGTCCATGCGGGAAAGCTCGCTGCAGACCAGCCACAGACGTCCTCCCGGAAGCCCGCCCCGGCGTGCTAGTCTAGTCAGACGCTCCGGCCCGGCTGGCCTCCCGGACGGTTCTAGAAGGGCCGGAGGCTGAGCACGCCCGCGCGCACGCACACTGCCCCGCAGGCCGCCCGCCCGCTCGCGCGGAGGCAGGGGGATGGCC
This sequence comes from Zapus hudsonius, assembly GCA_004024765.1. NCBI lineage: Eukaryota > Metazoa > Chordata > Mammalia > Rodentia > Dipodidae > Zapus > Zapus hudsonius. Next base: position 46,511 of record PVHP010005337.1, read on the forward strand.
GGGAGCCGCGGCTGGCTGCGCGCAGCCGAGTCCCGGGCGAACCACACTGAGGCCCGGACCCAAGACGTGAAATCTTCAAGCTGACGGCGGGCGGCTCCGCCCGGAGGGCTCTGCACAATGGCCGCCCACCCGCGTCCCCGGCCTCCCGCCCCGGTCCCCGAGCTCCCCAGGCCCGCCCGCGCCCCCAGCGCCGGCTCCGGCCGCCTCCCCCGGGCCTCACCTCCGCGAAACCCAAAGGCCTCCCGGCGAGAACCGCCGCACGCCGACGTCCTGCCTCCCCAACCGCTGCGACAAACACCTCACAAGATGGCCGCCGCGCCGTCGCTCCCAGCCCCCGGCGGCCTCTAGCCCCGCCCACGCCGCCCAGCGCGCAGGCGCGACGGAGCCCGCGGGGGAGGGGCTCTGTGACGTCTCGGAGCCCCGCCCCCGGGCCGTGACCGGCTGTCAGTCCTCGGGTGAGCCGTCGGCGTGCCCGGCTGTCCCTGCTCCGGGCAGGTACACGTCACCCAGAGCCGCGGGGCAGCTGGTCACGCCGGGAACCAGCTCGGGAACCGGGGAGGGGCGGGGAGGAGCATGGCTGCGAGAGCCCCAGCACCTGCTAACACGTCCCCTGATCCAGTAGCTTCGTCTACACAGGAAACAAAGTAACCCCTAAAGTCGGCTGGGGAGATGGCTCGGCTGTGAACCTGCTTGCTTGCAAAGCTCTCTCCCTCTCTCCCTCCCTCCCTCCGTCTCTCTCTCTCTCTCTCTCTCTCTCTCTCTCTCTCTCTCTCTCTCTCCTCGCAAATAAATATATTTTTAAAGTGTCAAACTGTTAAAAAACAGAAAAGCCGGTTGTAATGGCTCAAGCTGGTAGGATATTGCTGAAGAGGCAGAGGCAGGATCAGGAGTTTGAGGCCAGCCTGAACTACACACTCTTAAGCACTTTTATTTTGATGAGCACACCCATATAATAATCTACTCTCACCCTTGTCTAGAGAAGCTGCTCTTTTTCAGATGGTGGTGACCACCGAGAGAACTCAAAAGACACCACAGTGCTAAGAAACAACAGGGCCAGCTGTGGTGGTGCACGCCTTTAATCCCAGCACTCGGGAGGCAGAGGTAGGAAGAGTGCTGTGAGTTCGAGGCCAGCCTGAGATTACAGAATGAATTCCAGGTCAGTCTGGATGAGAGTGAGACCTGCCTTGAAGAACCAAAAAAAAATAAATAAATAAAAAAATAAAAATAAAAAATAAAAAAGAAGTAACAGTGGAGTGTTCAGCACTGGGACATCTCTATCACACTTCCCGAGGCTCAGGGTCTATTGTGGAAGAGGTGGAGGAAAGATTGTAAGAACCAAAGGAAGGGGAGGACTGCTTACAACGCAAACTTCCAGACACAAAATGGCCTTGATATTCATGACTTCTCAGTGCCTGATAATACCTACACATAATGGGAGGAAAAGATGATGACACCGATACAAAACAGACTAATTGAGAGGGGGAAGAGATATGGGGGAGGGTGGGGAGGGAGTCTTAATGGTTTATGGTCTGTAATTATGGAAGCTATCAAAAAGTTTAAAAAATTATCACCCTTCTAGAGTAACCTTTATAAAGATGTAAACCCTTACAAAGTATATCCTTTCATAAGATTCTCATCTGATAGTTACTAATCTGTAAATCTGATTTCTGGTTATCTTTAGCGATCACATACACTCATTTATGCTAACCACGTTGTAGTCATGATCTTTTTTTTTAACTTCCAAAAAGTGCTTTATTTTAGCATATAAAAGTATTAAACAAGGCCCTGGCCAAATAGGGCGCCCCTCCAGGCTCACACACAGCAGTGCCCTGGCCAGAGAGGGCTATCAAACTAGAAACTTCAACTGTCCTCTCCCCATAGACTCCCCCACTCCTATCACAAAGAACCAAAACCTCAGAAAGTAGTCTCTCTTAGCCCTATTAAAATCCACAATAAGTCGGGTGTGGTGGCGCACGCCTTTAATCCCAGCACTCGGGAGACAGAGATAGGAGGATCTCTGTGAGTTCAAGGCCACCCTGAGACTACATAGTGAATTCCAGGTCAGCCTGGACTAGAGCGAGACCCTACCTCGAAAAACCAATAAATAAAATAAAATAAAATTCACAATAAATGGGACAATTCCGGGAAGTTGTCAGCGAGACCCAAGCTAGGTATGGAAGTGGCAGCGGGTACTCGCCCTCCTTAGAAAAACTGTGCCCTGCAGGGTTTTGAGTTGGGCATCCCTTGAATTGGAACCCACTCTTGACACATGTTCAAAGTAATGATCTTACTTAATCATCTAGGCACCCTATGCAGTGGTTGTCACCTGCTTGCCCTTAGCGCTGCCAGAGGGTCCAGCCCCAGCCTGGTTTGCTCTTCAGATCTTGAGTGGCAGTGATTGTCAGTCCGCTCCAATTCATCCACAAAGGGCAAAGCAACTCACTTTATTATTTAGTCTGTAGAGGAAAATCGGCTGAGTCCATCTTTCAGCAAGACTGGTTTGTTTTTAAACAGTTTTCAAAGTAATATATCACCTGAGGCTCCCGTGATGAAACAATGAGTCACTTCATTTCTAGCAAATCAGGGTCATTCAAGGTCACAAGGTGAGTCACAGTAAATCTCCCAGGCATCCCATACGACCCAAGTTGGACTCCATCCCACTTTTCCCAAAGTCTCCTGGTACTGCCTGTGGAAAGACTCCGATATCACATGATTAAGCAAGATTCTGTCAAATTCTCAGTGTTCTAAGCATCTTGATTCACACTGCATTTTGCAGGCCCAGGTGGGAGTGCAAGGGTCAGAAAGCAGCTGATTTAAGAGTATTGGAATCGGTGTGCATGGTGAAAAAAATACCTTTAATCCCAGCCTGGGGCTGCAGAGTGAGTTACTGGTCAGCCAGGGCTGGAGTGAAACCTTACCTCAAAAACACAAACAAAACAAAAGATTATGGGGAATATAGAAATGGAATGGGCTGGTCTTCCAATCTGCTTGTTTCCCTCTTATCTTCCCTCCCCTCCCTCTCTTACTTTCTCTATTTCTCTATTCCTTTCTCTTCCTCCTTCTCTCCTTCCCTCCCTCTGCTCCTTCCTTCCTCTCAAAGCAGGGTCTCTGTGGAGCCAGGCTGGTCTGGAGCTCATAGCAATTCTTCTGCCTCAACATCCCAAATGATGAGATCACAGGTGTGAGCTGTCATGTCCTGCCTTGTTAATTTCTGCTACCCTCATGAAAGGGTCTGGGGGAGGGAGCTGAATAAATGTCATAGGGTCTTCCATAGCCTTCAGAACTCCTCATCATGTTGGTTCTAGAAACTTCAGTAGATAAACAGTTTACCAAAAACTATTTTATCTCCCAAAAGTTTGGTGAAAAGGAAGTAATGGTAAGCAGACTCAGTGATGTGTTCTTGGATTCTTAATTCAGATGAATGAGCCACAGCCTTCTTCCCATTAGTGTGAAGAAATCAGGAACTGAATTGAGATCTTTGTTCATTTCAAGTGTCAGCTCAGTATAGAGTTCCCGGGAATAGACATGGTCACTGCACGTTTTACTGAACTTATCTACTGAACTTTGATCTGGTTAAAAATCACATTAAAAACCTTCCCAGAGGGCAGAGAGATGGCTCAGGGGTTAAGGCGCTTGCCTGCAAGGCCTAATGACCCAGCTTCAATTCCCCAGTACCTATGTAAACCTAGGTGAACAAAGTGCTGGATGTGTCTGGAGTTCATTTGCAAGGGCTCGAGGTCCTGGTGCACCCATTCTCTCTCTCTCTCTCCTCTCTGTCTCTCTGTCTACTTGCAAATAAATAAGTAAATAGTGGGCTGGAGAGATAGCTCAGCGGTTAAGTCACTTGCCTCCAGTGCCTAAGGCCCCGGGGTTCAATTCCCCAGGACCCACATAAGCCAGAACCAAAAGGTGGTGGCCCTGGTTCTCTCTCTCTCTCTCTCTCTCTCTCTCTCTCTCTCTATCTCTCTGCTTGAAAATGAATAAATAAAATATTTTTTTAAAAAGCATGCAAAACCACACCCATTCTACCAGTCTTTTAAAAAAGAAGTAAATATTTTTAAAAAACATTTCCCCCAGGGAGGGACTAGGAAGATATCAGTTGTCGTGGTGGTGCACTCCTTAACCCTAGCACTCGGGAGGATCTCTGTGAGTTGAGGCCAGCCTGAGTTTCATAGCAAATTCCAGGTCAGCCTGGGCTAAAGCGAGACCCTGCCTCAGAAATGCTGTAACCCTAGCACTGGGGAGGCAGAGGTGGGAGGATCCCTATTCTAACTATGCTAGTTGAATACATGAGCTACAGGTTCAGTGAGAAACTCTCAAAAATAGGAGGTAGGGTGTGATGGTTAGGTTTTGTTGTCAACTTGGATCTTTTTAATTATCTTGGGTGGGTCTCAGAGGATGTTTACAGGAAGGCAGTCTCTCAGCAAGGGGCAGGATGTAACGAAGCTCAAAGAAGCTAGAACATCCTTTCCTGTGTGGGCCATGCAGGAAGGAAATTCCAGAGACTCAGGAAGCTATTAAGTCTGGGGAAGCGGTGTAAGACCCCACCCTACGGCTATATAAAGGGGAAGAAATTCTCTCCTCACTCCTCCTGTTTGCTGTTTTGTGTGTGGTGTAGGTGAAGGGTTTTTCTCTCTGCTCAGACCTGTGAGAGGGCCAGCCTCTGGCTGTTACGGAACTTCCCCTCAATCTGCAGTTTCAATAAATACTTTCCTCCCCCAGATTGTGCCGGGTTTAAAGATTCATCCCATTAGTGTGTGGCTGACTGTGACATAGGGGATGGGAGATGTGTTGCAGTTAAAGGGTCTTGCTTGCAAAGCCTTTAGGCCTGGGTTCAGTTCCCCAGCCACACGCAAAAGCCTAAAGCAAAATGTAGAATAAGCATTTGGTGTTCCTTTGTGGTGGCAAGAGACCCTGGTGAATCAACACACAACATACACATACACACTCTCTCTCAGGGTCAGTGCTAGAGAGATGACTCTGTTCTATTCCCCACTACCCACGGAAGGCCAGATGCACAAAGAGGCACATGCATCTGGAGTTGGTTTGCAGCTGGAGGTCGTGGCATACCCATATTCCTCCCCTCTGCAAATAAATTTAGCAGGGCATGATGGGAAATGTCTTTAATCCCAGCACTTGGGAGGCAGAGGTAGGATCATCACTGTGAGTCCAAAGTCACCTTGAGACTACATCGTGAATTACAGGTCAGCCTGGGCTAGAGCAGGACCCTACGTCAAAAAAAAAATTTTTTTTTAATGAAAAAGAAAAGGTGTAGAGAGATTGAAGAAGACACTCAACTGTAAGGTTCATATTTGAAAACGGAAGACCCTCTGAGATAAACTGTTTCTTGGGCCCAAGGTTTTATTTGATATCAGGCAAGAGCATGGCAGGATCTAAAGATTCAGACCCCTAATTAGAGGAGGGGGAAGTTTATACGGTTTGGGGGAGGGAGCCTGGCACTGTGAGGAGGCATCTTGCATGGAAGGGATGTGATGGGGGGGTGGAGTTGAGCACCTGAGTCTCAGCCTATGTGATCTGGTGAGTTCCACTCAGGGTCCCAGGTGGTGGCTTGGGGGAGACACATTACTCCAAGTCCGGGGCAGTAAAGCTTAGTGAATTTACATGACAGTATGGAATCCATCATCATAAACCCAGGCACTTTAGAGGTGACACATGTCACAACTGTGGAAAGGGGATGTTGCAATCAGCTTTATAGTTGCTGCGCAGAAAGAACCCAAACAAAAGCGGCTTGTGGAGGAATGGGTTTATTAGGCTTACAGACTCAAGGGGAGACTCCATCCTGGAAGAAAAAATGAGACGGAGAGAGAGAATGGGTCTGCCATATGACTTTTTAATGCAAATGAACTCCAGATGCATGTGACACTTTGTGCATCTGGCTTTAGATGACATTAGTATCAAGGAATCCAACCTTGGCAAACAAGTGCCTTTATCTGTGGACAATCTCCCTAGCCCCTCCATTGGCCCTCATAGAGGATCTGGATGATCAGAAGTGGTGGCCCCTGCTGGAGGCTGGGGGACTTATGGGAGGATGGCAGGAAGCCTGCATGGAGGGTTCATGTTTCACAGCTGCCACAGAGGCCCCCGAGGACCCTCCATGAGTGGAACTCGTGAAGGGACACACTGCAGCTCCCCCAAAGGAATTGGGTTACCCCAGGCCTGGGGCTGGAAGACAGGAGGAGGCAGGTACATAGCAGGTGGCAGGTAGGCAGCCAATTCAGACTGAGGACCTGAGAGAGAGAAAACACATGAAGATGTCATGAAAACCTTACCTCCTGGTTCTCTGAAACTTCCCCTATGACACTGTCTGGCCTTGGGCTCATGTCCTTTCAGAACAAAGCCAAGAGCCAAACCCTGTGAGGTCATTCTGTGGGATTCTAGCAACAAATGGGGGACTGAGGCAGGAGAACCTAAGGGCAGGGGGTGTCCTGTCCTCTGCTCTGCTGAGGCCAGAGTGGGCCTGCAGATGCCACTCACTGAAGGACTTTCAAGGGGACACGCACCTGGGATGACTAAGTTCACCCATCTGGGCCCCAGGATCCTGTGTAGGGCCTCTTCATAAGGGCAAAACAAGGCTTCCCTCCTTGGGCTGTGGTGGGCCTCACACACAGTCCAGTACAGCTTCTGTAAGGTGATCATCATGCCCCAGCAGCTCCCCGAAGACTTCCTGATGCCCCTCTGCCAGAGGCGCTGGGCGATGATTCCGGGCAGTGCGTGCTGCTGCTGCAATCCAAGGAAGACTTCATGGGAGACCACTTCCCACTCCTCCAGAAAGACCCGGATTTCTGAGTCATTCCAGGGACTCTCTACATATCCTGGAAGAGGCAGAGAATGTGAGTGCTTTTAGGCGTTCTTCACATGCTCATCTGAGTGTTTCTCAGATACCCTCCCTGCCCACTGAACTGCCAGGCTGTGTTCAGGTAGCTAGAGAAGAGAAAGCTTCCGGCAGAGTCCTAGGGTGTGGCACCTCCCTGGGTGAATGCCCAAGATCCGGGCACTGGCAGATTAGATGCCTTCACAGTCCATAAAAGAGTTCATCATCTCCTGATATGGAGCTCATACCCACCTCTCCCAGGGGACCTTTCACAACCATGGGACCTTCAAAGCCATGGGGATGCATGTAGATCCCAGAATTCTTAAGAGAGCTCTGCTCCCCCACATCTCCCAGCTGGGGTCTACCTGACTGTGTCCCCCTGGGACACACTCGTGGAGAGAAGAACGTTCCTGCTATGTGACTGTGTAGTACCTGCAAGAGGTCCTGGGTTCTGAGATCTTTGCTCTTCATGAAGCCCCTGAGGATTTCTCCCATTTTCAGATGTTTGTGACACCATCTAAGAAAATAAATTGACAATTAAATCCTCTTTAGTTACAATCTCTTTTTTTTTTTTTTTTTTTTTTGGTTTTTCGAGGTAGGGTCTCACTCTAGTCCAGGCTGACCTGGAATTCACTCTGTAGTCTCAGGGTGGCCTCGAACTCAAGGCAATCCTCCTACCTCTGCCTCCCGAGTGCTGGGATTAAAGGCGTGCGCCACCACGCCCAGCTTAGTTACAATCTCTTAATGACTCAATTTGTTATGGCTTAAGGTATTAGCCAGGCAGAGCATTTGAAATAGAAATAACCCCCAAATACTGACCTACACGTACAAGTGCTTGTAAAATACTGGAGTTCCATGGCTACAAAGTATCAAGAAATTATGTTTCAAATAATTGTTTTCAGCCGGGCGTGGTGGCGCACGCCTTTAATCCCAGCACTTGGGAGGCAGAGGTAGGAGGATCGCTGTGAGTTCCAGGCCAGCCTGAGACTACATAGTGAATTCCAGGTCAGCCTGGACTAGAGACCCTACCTCGAAAAAACAAAACAAAACAAAACAAAAAAATAATTGTTTTCCCTGTGTCCTTTATTGAAACTACAAAATGTCAGGTAAACAACGGAACCTAATCCTTTCAGCCAGTGGAAATCCTAAAAGAGGGACAGTTGGCAGGAGGCAGCACACCAATGCATGGGATTCCCTAAGTTCCTAACCTGCAGTTTCCTGGCTCTGGAGGAAGGACATGGAAGCCAGGCAGAGTTTCAAGAGGACCATGGGAGACATGCTAGCTCCCACCTTGGCAAGACCAGGAAGCAGAAGCAGCGCTGAGTAAGGGCAGGGGAGGGGGAGAGGAGGCTCCATGTGCATTCAGCCTGACCCTCTGTCCAAGCCCAGAGGAGCACAAGAGCCTGAGGAACTCCTTGGGCCAGAGAAGCCCTGACAGGGAGAGGGGGGACTCTCCTTAGGGCCATTCAGGGCTTGGAGGCATCAGGAGCCAGCAGCCAGCTCAGAAAAGTCACCCAATGCAAGGGCTCTGAGGACGGTGCTGGGCTAGGAAGGTACTGAAGCTGATCTGCAGACCAAAGCTTCCTCCTGCTGCAGCCCAGGAAGGTTCCAGACAATCCTCAAAGGTGCCAGTCAACACCAAGTAAAGTGTGCATGACCGAACAAAGCCCACATTGGAAAGATAAACCCAAACATCCGGCCCAGTCATCTAAATGCACAAGACTGGCCCTCTGCTTGCATTTACCAGCCCTGCCTCAAAGCCTGGAAACACCATTCAGTCTTAGCAGATTCATCTGGTGTCTCAAATCTATAATCCCAGTTTGTTGAAGGCTGAGGCAGGAGGATTGCTGAAGAGTCTGGAAGAAACCTGGGCTATTCAGGGTGTTCCAGGACAGCCTTAGCTATGTTATTTCAAACGTGGACAAGAGAGAAAGAAAAGAGATAAAAAGGAATTGCAAAAAGAAAGGACAGCCAGGCGTGGTAGTGCACGCCTTTAATCCCAGCACTCGAGAGGCAGAGGTAGAAGGATTGCCCTGGGTTCAAGGCCACCAGGAGATTACATGATGATTGCAGGTCAGCCTGGGATAGAGCGACACCCTACTGCAAAAAAACAAAACAAAAAGTAAAAAGTGGGCTGGAGAGATGGCTCAACGGTTAAGGCACTTGCCTCCAGTGCCTAAGGCCCCGGGTTCAATTCCCCAGGACCCACATAAGCCAGACCCACAAGGTCTCTCTCTCTCCTTGAAAATGATTAAATAAAATATTTTAAAAAATAAAATAAAAAGGGCTGGAGAGATGGCTTAGCGGTTAAGACACTTGCCTCCAGTGCCTAAGGCCCCAGGTTCAATTCCCCAGGTCCCACATAAGCCAGACCCACAAGGTGGTGGCCCTGGTGCTCGCTCTCTCTCTCTCTCTCTCTCTCTCTCTCTCTCTCTCTCTCTGTCTCTGCTTGAAAATTAATAAATAAAATATTTAAATAAAATAAAATAAAATAAAATAAAAAGTATGAACTGGGCATGGTGGTACACGCCTTTAATTCCAGCACTGGGGCAGGGAAAGAGGTAGAAGGGTTACCATGAGTTTGAGGCCATCCTGAGACTATCTAGTGAAATCCATGTCAGCCTGGGTAGAGTAATTCCCTATCTCAAAAAAAAAAAAAAAAAACCCCACAAAAAATAAACACAAGCCGGGCGTGATGGTGCATGCCTTTAATCCCAGCACTTGGGAGGCAGAGGTAGGAGGATTGCTGTGAGTTCAAGGCCACCCTGAGACTACATAGTGAATTCCAGGTCAGCCTGGGTTAGAGAGAGACCCTACCTCGAAAAACCAAACCAAAAAATAAATAAATAAATAAAATAAACACAAACTATGAAACAAATGCCAAACAGCAGGGTAGAGGATGGCTGAACGGGAAAAAGGGTGCTGAGAGGGAGCGTGACCATCATTGCCTGGGACCCAGCTCTGGGGGAGCAACAGAAGAGGCTCAGGAAAGTAAGATGGCAAAGTAGAACTTAATGTGGGACCACCCATGCCTGCTCACAGGGCTTGGGGGTCTTCATACACATGAACACCACACACCACAAACATGCTCCACACAGCCCAAAACTAGCCAAACAATAAGAAAAAAACCAAAACAGTACCAAAAAATTACTACAGTTCCTACGAGAGAAACTAAGGAGACGTCAGCCCCCTGCCATGGGTCAGTTTCTGGCTTCCTTCCACTCACCTCCATCTTCCGTCCTGAGAGCCCTCTTGTCCCACAGGGGTTGATATCCAGGCTTGAACTTGGTCCAGACGGAGCTCAGTGGAGTCCTGGAGCTCTGGAGGGCAGAACTACGCTGCTCTGCTCTCTGCTCTCTGTGCCCCCTTATAAAGAGGATGAAATTGAATCAAATCCACCCTATGTCCCTCCCTTCCAGGGATCTAGGGTGGAATCTCAGGATGGAAGCCACCCATGTACAATCCCATCATTCAGTAGGCTGAGGCAGGAGAACTGTTGACAATCTGAGGCATACATAGAAAGAGACTTTTACTTGGGATAATGGAGGTGGATTTGGGAGTGGGTGTCCAAGACCCTGGTTTATAGGTGTGGCTCAGGGTGGCCACCAACAGAGAAGGTGTTCAGGTCACCAACAGAGAAGGTCAGGCCTGGGGGCTTGAGGCACAGGGAGGCCTACCCTGGCTTCCAGGGGTTTCAGGCCCAGGCAGCCCTGCTTACTACAGGCTGGGGCCTGGTGTGAATGCTTGAAGGAGGGAGCCGTGAGCCAGGGGCTGTCCTGCTGAAGAGGAAATGTCCTGGAGTCAGGCTGCCCCTCAGGTACCACCACCTGACATTAGATGCAAAGGGACACGTTGTGAGACTGACCCCTTAGCCTCTTGGTGCCCATTGAGTACTATCCCTGAAAGTGAGAGGACTTGGTGATTGGCCCTGAAACTGAGGTACATGGGTGAGGCCTGGCCTGTGGCCAGTAACTAACAAGAACCAGGTTCGTGAGTGTAAACCCCAAACCTTTAATGAGAGTGAGCGAGGCCTTAACTGTGTAATAATGTTCTCACTCCAAGGAATAATGAATGGATGGAATTCCACCTCTCAGAAGTATGTGGTATTCCACAGATGGAACAATGAAGGCCTGGGCCTCCAGCCACTGTTAAACTTCACATGCATGTACCACTTTGTGCATCTGGCTATATTTGGGTAATGGGGAGTTGAACCCTGGTCTTTAGGCTTTGCAAGCTAGTGTCTTTAACCACTGAACCTTCTCTTCAGCCTTGGTTTGTTTTTCTATTTTTTGAGTTAGGTGGCTGTTGTCCTGATTTTGTGGATAACTTCAGGAATATTACCATGTTAACAATATGATGTCTTCTAATTAATGGACAATGAATGTCTTTCCATAAACAAAACTCTACCTATATTGGGGGGGGTATCTCATGTTGCCCAGGTTGGTCTTAAATTCTTAATGTAGCTGAGGTATGCCCATACTCTTTCTTTTTAAAACTTGTGTTATTTATTTTTAATGATCTTACTCTCTTGATCTCTTGTCTCCCAAGTTCTGGGACTAGAGGCATGGACCACCGTTAAGTTAGGTCTTTAGTTTCTTTTAGTAATGTTTCAGTTTTCAGAGTCTTATACCTCCTCGGCCAAATTTATTCCTAAATATACTGTGGTTCTTTAAAAACTGTATTCATTTGAAAGCGAGGGAGAGTGAGCGTGCCTGTGCCTCTTGTAGAGGCAAAGGAATTCCAGACACATTCACCACGTATGTATCTGGCTTTCTGTGGTTACTGGGGACTGAACCCTGTCTGAATCTCAAGGCTTTGGAAGCAGTGCCTTTAACCACTGAGCCATCTCCCCAGTCCATTTTATGCTTCTTGAGTCTATTGTCCATGAATTGCTTTAATTTCCTATTTCAGATGGTTTACCAGCAGGCAGAAATCTTTTTTTTTTTGTATGTTGATTTTGTATCCTATAAATCATTAATCTCATTTATGAGCTCTAAGCTGCTTTTTTTTTTTTTTTTTTTTTTTTTTTTTTTTTTTTTTTTTTTTTTTTTTTTTTTTTTTTTTTTTTTTTTTTTTTTTTTTTTTTTTTTTTTTTTTTTTTTTTTTTTTTTTTTTTTTTTTTTTTTTTTTTTTTTTTTTTTTTTTTTTTTGGTTTTTCGAGGTAGGGTCTCACTCTAGCCCAGGCTGACCCCTGGAATTCACCATGTAGTCTCAGGGTGGCCTTGAAATCATGGCAATCCTCCCACCTCTGCCTCCTGAGTGCTGGGATCACGCCTGGTTTTCACTTAGGCTTTTCTTTGCATTTCTAGTTTGCTCAGTGGTTTTACTGCAGGAGGTTGCACAACTTTGCTAAATACATTTCTTATAGAGACGAGCCTGAACCCCATTCTATTACATCACATCGACTTTCATGTTTTCATTTGAAAAATCTTGAATTTCTGGGATAAATCCACATGGTCATGGTATATAATCCTTTCAATATGCTGTTTGGAGCTGGTGGTGGTTGTGAACACCTTTAATCCCAGCACTTGGGAGGCAGAGGTAGGAGGACCATGTGAGTTTGAGGTCATCCTGAGACTACATAGTGAATTCCAGGTCAGCCTGGGCTAGAGCCAGACCTACCTCACAAAAACAAACAGGCTAAGAAACAAATAGATAAATAACATGCTGTTCTGTGTCTGGGCTAGTGTAGGTGCCAGAGGCCTTTAATGCTTCCTTTCCTTCTCTGGGCATCCCTGAGGACTTCTCCCCTTCTCCCCCTGAAGGCTCTCTGTTTGGAGGCTCTCCTTACTGTAACCCAGTGTTATTTCAGCAGTGTCCTACTGCTAAGGGACAAATCTACATCTTCTAATTAAATGTCAGCGCTATGGGGCTGTTTCAAGGGGTGAGAACCCACTCAGTGTTTACTCAGTACTACAGCCTTTTGCTTCCTTGATGCAGTATTTCGAATCTGTTTCCTTGAAGCCTAACCCTGTGGACTGTGCTCTCCTGAAGGTGAGGCAAGTGCTAAGGAAGGAATGTCCTTCCCCTATTAGCACCGATTCTGGAAGCTGTTCCTATGGACTGTAGGCTTTTGTTCTGTGAAGACACTGGGTGTACTTTACAAGTTAAATACTTTTTTTTTGGTTTTTCGAGGTAGGGTCTCACTCTAGCCCAGGCTGACCTGGAATTCACTCTGTAGTCTCAGGTTGGCCTCAAACTCGAGGCGATCCTCCTACCTCTGCCTCCCCAAGTGCTGGGATTAAAGGCGTGCACCACCACGCCCGGCTGTACTTTACAAGTTAATCTCCTCATGCAAGAGGCAATATTTTTCAGATCATAGCTATGTGAATCTGGTTGGATTCTTAGAATTAGCTGGCCTCTAGTCTACTGGGGGGTCAGTTAAGACTGGAGACCCCATCAGTTTCTCACTCCCTCGTTCTGATTCACACTCAAAGTCCAGAAAGTCATCAAGGATATGCAAATCCTGTCATGGTAGGTGGCATACACCTTTCATCCCAGCACTTGGGAGGCTGCGGTAGGAGGATTGCCCTGAGTTCCAGGTCAGCCTGGGCTAGAGTGAGACCCTGCCTTGAAACAAACAAACAATATTTAATTTTCCTGCCAGTTTCTGGCGCCTGTAGCTTCTGTGCCAGGTAGGCACCTCGGCACAGACCCACCTCTCCAGGTTATAGCACCGTGACCTCAATTCTCCAAGACCCAGAAGTGCAGTCACTGATGACAGCCTGGCCAGCTTTGTATTGTTCTAAGGACAGGCATGATGACTTCTGTTGGGCCCCAGCATAACTGAGTAGCATTAAGCTAAATTTTAGAATATGGAATAAAGCCGGGCGTGGTGGCACACGCCTTTAATCCCAGGAGACAGAAGTAGTAGCTGATAAGCCTTGATCCTGTTTGTTGATACTTTGCTCTGCTGTACTCTGTTGATTGGCAGAATCTTACTGCTTGAGAGAAATAGGCTGAACAATGCAGCCACAGGTTATAAAAGGGTTTTGGGTGCTGGAGTAAAGTGAGATTTGACTGACATTTCTCCCGGTGGTGTGTGTCTGTCCGACTGTATGCCTCACCTCTCCCCGACTGAGCCCTTTCTCCTGATGGCCGGCAAGACTTGGGCTACCCACAGGGGGCCAGGGGGCCGCAACCTCCCCAACAGACTTCCACGCTGTTTATACCACCAATAAAAATGGAAGTCTCTAGAGAATCAAGGGATACTGAGTGCCAACCAAATCACACAAAACAACCCTGTAACTGCTCAGTTCAAACAGCCTCAAGGGTGAAGTAAGGAAAGAATGTTCGGATAACTATTTTAATGTTAACAGAAAGCACACCAGAAATCAGGATATGGGAAGGCCAGCCAACACCTCCATGGTATCTTCCATATTTTGCTTTATTTTTTTCCATTTTAAAATTGTTATTTATTTATTTGAGAGAGAGAGAGAGAATGAGAGAGAAAGAATAGGCACACCAGGGCCTCTAGCCACTGCAAACAAACTCCAGATGCATGTGCCACCTTGGGCTTTATGTGGCTTTATGTGAGCACTGGGGAATCGAACTCTGGTCCTTCTGCATTGCAAGCAAACGCCTTAATCACTAAGCCATCTCTTCAGCCCCCCCCTGCTTTAATTTTAAATAAATTTATTGTACAATTATGCCAATACTGAAATGTGTGTCATTGCCACCCGAGCAGCACAGGTTTCATTAACTCAATGGAAATGGGTTTCTCAGGCTCATCTGGAAGGACAAAATGGCCTCCTAAGCACAAGCTTTCAGGAGAGCATGAAACAAGAAAAAGTCGTTTTTCCACTCTTGATTAGTCGTTTTTATTTTTTTAAGATTTTGAGGTAGGGTCTTGCTCTAGCCCAGGCTGTCCTGGAATTCACTCTGTAGTCTCAGGGTGGTCTTGAACTCACAGTGATCCTCCTACCTCTGCCTCCCGAGTTCTGGGATTAAATGCATGTGCCACCACGCCTGGCTTCTATAAACTTCTAACTTCAGGACCAGGCAGGTTTTCCCTTCTGTGGAGCAGGCCTGCAGTCCAGTTAGAGAGCAGTTGGTTTCCTCCACAATAGACGTGCCACTATTGCCCCAGTTGGCATATCTGGCCTGGCTGGCCAGTCTTAAGACTTGCAAGGTCCACTGCTGTTTACCATTATTGATGACTTCTCTCTCCCATAGGGCTGCAGGCAGCCATAGCTTTTTCCAGCTTTCTGTCAGCTGGTTGACAGGGAGGAGGTTTCCAGCTCAGCTCCAGCTTGATTTCTCAGTGACCTGCAGCCCAAGTTTGTGGAGTCTTCAGTAATAGTCTTACTATCTTGTTCTGGTGGGCAACCATGAGCCTTGGCAATGGCCTATAATGTATTAGGGTCCTCAGGAAACTCCCTGGCCAACAACTCACTGGAAATTATCCCATCCCGGGTGCAGAAATTTTTCCAGTAACAATCTATGGCTTCTGGGTGCATCAGTTTCCAAATAAGTAGGTTTCCATATGGCTTATTCATAAAATCTTAAATTTTGATTAACCCTCCTCCCACCCTTCCTTTACTCAATCCCTTCCCCTGACCCCACTTAGGACATAGCACCCCCAGTAATCTGTTCATCTACTTACATATATACAATACCCTCCCTTTAAGTCTCTTTTCTCCTCCCTTCCTTAGATCCCCTTTCTAGTTGACTGGCCTCTACGACTGACTTTTACTCCAACTCACATACTAATCTAATCACATACTAATCATTTGTAGCATATGAGAGAGAATATGCAGTGTTTTGCTGTGTTGGTCCTGGGTTACCTCCCTTAGTATGATCCTTTCCAGATCCATCCATTCCTCAGTTGAAGGACATCTAGGCTGGGAATAGTCTATATATATGGTATATACCACTACTTGGGTATATGCCAAGGAGCGATATAGCTGGTCATATGGTAAATCTATTTTCAGCTGTTTCAGGAACCTCCACACTACTTTCCACAATGGCTGTAGCAGTTTACATTCCCACCAGCAGTGAAGAAGGGTTCCTCTTTCCTCACATCCTCTCCAGCATTTATTTTCATTTGTTTTCTTGATGGCGGCCATTCTGACAGGAGTGAGATGGAATCTCAGAGTAGTTTCAATTTGCATTCCTAGTTATTTATTATTTTGTTTGTTTTTTTGAGGTAGTGTCTCCGTTTAGGCCAGGCTGACCTGGAATTCACTATGTAGTTTTAGGCAGCCTTGAACTCACAGCGATCCTCCTACCTCTGCCTCCCAAGTGCTGGACTAAAGGAGTGTGCCACCACACCCCGCTCTACTTCAGTTTTTATTAAGTCAAGTTTTCCCTGGAATTTGGAAGATTCATTTGCAATTTTAGAATTAGAAAAACTTTTGCTACATTCAATTGTGGTGGTGATGTCAATCAAACTAAAGCCCTTCCCCCTCTCTGTGCTGATTGGTGTTTGTCAACACCTGAAACTCTAAGCGAACATAAACAGCTTTGTCCTACCTGTCACCAAGAAGGACCTTGAACTTCTGGTCTTCCTGTCTCCAAAGTGCTGGGATTCAAGGGATTCTAAATGTACCATTTATTGAGGGCTCGGGAACAAATCCAGGACTTCAGACATGCTATTCGAGCACTTTTCCAACTGAGCTACACCTCACCCTGTCACTCATGACTGACTTGTAGAAGCAGGACGGTGCCAACAGCTTAATGACCACAGGAGCTGCTCATGGCTTTCAGAGCCTAGGTACCAATCCAAGTCTCTCTAGTGATGACTGATTGCAGATGGCTTGAGACTTTGGCCCCAAGACCATCTTCATCTTTCCTCAATATGGAAAGCAAGTACTTTCAATCCAAAGCCCTCTCTCCTCTCCCGGCAGCCAAACACACAAGAGAAGCCAGGTACTCAGATCTTTTTGTACCTTGAGACACAGGCTTTATTGCACAGCCTCGTTTGGCCTGGCATTGGCTCTGTAGCCCATAATGTCCTCAAATTTGTGATCCTCCTGTCTTTCCAACGAGTCTGCGTCATCAGCACACTGGGCTCAAATGTTCAGGTCTTTATTTGTAGAGGAATGCCTTTCAGCTTGTATTGCTGTGATGCAGGGGCCAATGAGGGAAGCACACAAATAGCCTAATGGGTGACTGCTCACTAATGTGAGGGGGAAGCCCTGGACACATTTAGGGTGCCCTGACACCACTGACACAGGAGGAAAGTGAAATCACACACACCCCTGGAAGCCAAAGCAGTATTCAGCCAAACACACATGCTGCAGGTAGAGCCAACTTCAAATTACACCACAGAGCCATACCATCAGACTGCACTACTGCCCCTCCCCAATATGTCAACCAACAGGATAGATGACTCAGAAATAAACCTACACAGCTATAGACACTTTATTTCCAATAAAACAATATATACTGGTTAGAACAAAAGTACCATGTGACCCAGCTATATTTATTTCCAAAGGAATTCAAATTAACATACCACAGAATCCATCATCCCCTTCCACGGGTTCCTGGAGGAATCCCCCCCCCCCTTTCTGGATGGGCTGTAATAACAGGTCACGAAATAATTGAGTCAGTCCTTTTGAATTGCTCCAACAAATTATCAAGACTGAGGAATTTAGGGATAAGAGATTTCTTGTCCATGTTTCTGAAGCTGGTGATTCTAGCTTCTTTCCTCATCCCTGTGACCAAATAACAGATATGAATCAATTTATGGGAGGACAGGTTTTCGGTTGTTTGTGGGGATCTGATTTGTCACAGCAGGGAAGGCGTGTGGCAGGAGTGGCTTGTGGCTGTGGTGACAGAAGAGGGAGGCTGGGCTGGAGAGACGGCTCAGCGGTTAAGGCACTTGCCCTGGTTCAATTCCCCAGGACCCACATAAACCGGACCCATAAGGTGGTAGCCCTGATGTGCGCGCTCTCTCTCTGTATCTCTCTACTTGAAAATGAATAAAATATTTTTTAAAAAATTAAAAAAAAAAAAGAAGAGGGAGGCTGACTGCTCACATTTGGATGGATTAAGAATCAGAGGTTGGGAAGTCTGTTGTTTAGCTTCCATTCCTTTTTTCTTTTTTTTTTGAGGTAGGGTCTCCCTCTAGCCCAGCCTGGCCTGGAATTCACTATGTAGTCTCAGGGTGACCTCAAATTCACGGCGATCCTCTTACCTCTGCCCCTGAGTGTTGGGATTAAAGGCGTGCACTACCACGCTCTGCTCTTTTTTTTTTTTCAGTTTGAATTTATTTAGAATTTAATGTTTACTTCCATATTTTCAAAAATACACTAAAAATCTAAAGTTCTACAAATTATTTATGAAACAGCATCTTTCTATTCATTATTCTTTCTTATTAGGAACTCTGTATGAACACGTCTTGTGCTGGAACCATCTCCCTCCTCCCTGTCCTCAATCCACTGAGGGTCCACCTCAGTGGGATTGCTGGAATGCTCCATGGGAGAGGGCTGTGGCTTATGTAAGCAGTAGACAGTTTTTTTTTTTGCGGGGGGGGGGGGAATGCTTCTGGGCATTCCTCCCATCATAGCTCCTACAATCTTCCCACCCTCTCTTTTTTAAGTCTGCTTTACTGCTAAATTCTTAAGGGTCTCTGGGTTTCCGCTTTGGACTGTTTTGAGTATCCTTGGTGTTTATCTCCATTTTCCTTGCTTCGGTTGTCTGATCTGCTGTGTATTAGGGTTAAGCT
>PVHP010005338.1:5290-65872 GCA_004024765.1 Zapus hudsonius
AAGTTGGTAGGTGTCAAGGAATTTATCCATTTCATCCAGGTTCTCTAATTTTGTAGAGTAGAGGTTTTGAAAGTATGACCTGATGATACATCCAATCTCTTCAGGATCTGTTGTAATCTCACCCTTTTCATTTTTTATTTTGTTAATTTGGGCCTTCTCAGTTTTTCGTTTGATTAAGTTGGCCAGGGGTTTGTCAATCCTATTGACTTTTTCAAAAACCAACTCTTTTTTTAAAAAAAATATTTTATTTTTTCATTTTTAAGCAGAGAGAGAGAGAGAGAGAGAGAGAGAGAGAGAGAGAGAGCGAGCGAGCACACCAGGGCCACCATTTTGTGGGTCTGGCTTATGTGGGACCTGGGAAATTGAACCCAGGGCCTTAGGCACTGGAGGCAAGTGCCTTAACTGCTGAGCCATCTCACCAGCCCAGAACCAACTCTTTGATTTGTCTATTTTTCAATTGTTTTCTTTGTTTCCAAGTCATTAATCTCAGCTCTGATCATAATTATTTCCTTGCTTCTTAAGCTCCTAGGGTTGGATTTTTCCATTTGTTCTAATGACCTTAGATGTGAGGATAGTTGGTTGATTTGAGACCTCTCTGTCTTCGTTATGAAGGCATTTAGTGCCTCCATCAATTATGAAGGATTTTGAAGGAAGTGGCCATCATCGTCCTTTTTTATTACTGTTAGTTTAAAGTCTATTTTGTCAGATATTAGAGTAGACACACCTTCTTTTTTATTCTTTCCACATGCCTGGAAAATTGTTTTCCACCCTTTTACTCTCAGTTGGTTACTGTCTTTAGCGATGAGGTGTGTTTCTTGAAGACTACAGATAGAAGGGTCCATCTTCCTGATCCAACCTGCTATCCTGTGTCTTTTTATCGGAGAGTTGAGTCCATTTACATTCAAAGTTATAACTGTGAGGTTTGCCATGTTGTAGAGAATATGGAGGTTGATATCTGAGCTTTTGCTGCTATCTCTTTTGTGTTACCTTGCTTGTTCTCTGTTCTTTTCCTGGGGCCGCTTATTTGTTTCATCTGCCTGGGATATCTCATTAAGTATCTTTTGAAGATTTGGCTTTGTGCTCAAGTAACTGTAAAGCTGATTAGTCCCGTGGAATACTTTAATTCCTCCATGAATTATGATGGATAACTTTGCTGGATAGAGTTGTCTAGGTTGGAATCCATTCTTCTTTAGGCCTTGTATCGCTTTTCTCCAAGCTCTCCTGGCTTTTAAAGTTTCTATGGAGAATTCTGACGTGATTCTGATGGGTTTTCCTTTATACATGAGTTTCCTTTCTCTCGTTGCTCTAAGGACTCTCTTTTTCCTCAATGTTTGGCATTGTAACTAAGATATGTCTTGGGGTGTTCCTCCTTTGGTCCAATTTGTTTCGGGTCCTCCGTATCTCTCCTAGCTATACAGGATTATCTCTTTCCAAGTATGGGAATTTTTCTTGAATGATTCTGTTGAAAATATTTTCTATGCCCCTCGTTTGGTTTTCTTCTCCTTCTGGGATCCCCATGACCCTGAGATTAGGTTTTTTTATGATATCCCACATTTACCTTGAGTCTTTTTCACTTGTTCTTTTGAATTTTGTCAGGGTTCTGATTTCTCTCGAATTCTCCTCTGTTCTGTCTTCCATGTCTGAGGTTCTGTTTTCCCAGTGATTAATCCTGTTTGTAAGAGATTCTAGGGATGTTCTTATTATCTCAATATGGTTTTTGTTGTCTGCAACTTCTTTTTGGGTTGCTTCTATCATCCTGCTAAGATGTGATTTCATTTCCATGTTTGATTTCATTATTTCTTCCTGACATCATTCTTATATTTGCAGATGTCTTTGGTTAATTTGGAAAACTGATTTTTGATACCTTCAATTTGCTGGCTTGCCTTTAGTTCTGATATGTCTCTCCTGACATCCATTTGGTTCTCCTCTGTTATATTAAGCCTGGTGGCGAAGCTAATAAACTGACTTTGTACCCTTTCAATATGTTGGTCCATCTTTTATTTCATGACCAACATTAAGTTCTCCTTAGGAACTGTGCTAGTATGATCAGGGTTTAGTGTCATGTCTTCCTGTGCCTGCCTCTGCTCTCTCCCTTTAGTTGTGTTGTTGATATCATTTGGCATGGTTTCCTAAGCTGGTGTAATATTCATGCGTTGAGGACTGCCCATTTTGGTTCCACTTGAGGTGGTTGGTGGGATGCCTTTGAGATATCTGAGCCCTGGAAAGGTGCAACGGTGGGACAGCAGCCAGTATGGGTGGAAACGGTAACCGTCTCAGATCGGGAAAGCAGCCAGTTCCAGGGGCAGGAAAGCAGCCGGACTGAGGTGGAATAGCAGCCAGATCCGGGTGGGAAAAGCAGCTTGTCCCAGATGGGAAAGTAGCTGGGATGTGGGTTATGAAAGCAGCCCGGTCCTGGGCTGAAGAGGAGCCGGTTCCTTGGCGTATAAGCAGCTGGACCCAGGATAGCAAAGCAGCCTGACCCAGGCGGAAATGGTAGCCAGGTCCATGGGCGGGAAAGTAGCCAGGTCTGGAGGGGTGGGAAGGCGGGTGGCTCGGCCCCGGGGTGCTGGGTAGCAGGCTAGCTAGGGCCCCAGTGTAGCGGGTACTTGGGCAGTTCAGGCCCTGGATTGGTGGGGACCCGGCAGGCTAGGGCCCCGGGATGATAGGAATGCGGGCGACTAGGGCCCTGGTGTCCCGGGAAGCTGGCAGGCCAGTGCCCCTGGGAGGCAGGCACGCGGGTGGCTCGACCTCTGGTTCCTGGGAAGCTGGCTGTCTAGGGCTGTGTGGTGGTGGGAACGCAGGCGGCTCAGGTCCAGGGATGCCACGAAGCCAGCAGGCTATGACCCTGGCGTTGTAGGCACGTGGGCGGCTCGGGCCCAAGGAAGCTGGGCAGCTAGGGCCCTGGGGTGGCGGGCTAGGGCAGTGTGGTGGTGGGAACAGGGGTGGCTCGGGACCCTGGGTGCAGGGTAGACTGCAGGCTAGGGCCCTGGTTTGGCGGGTACGAGGGTGGCTCAGCCCCTGTGTGCCAGGTAGCTGGCTGGCGATGGCTCTGTGCTGGCAGGAACTCAGGCGGCTCGGCCTCAGGGTGCCAGGAGACGGCTGGCTAGGGCTCCGTGGTGGCGGGAACGTGAGCCCCTAGGGCTTGGTGGCTGTCCAGGGCTCCAAGGTGGCATGAATGCAGGCCTCTCAGGCTCAGGGGCAGGCTAGGGCTCCGCGGTCATGGGAACGCAGGCCCCTCGGTCTTGGGGGCTGGCCAGGTCTCCGTGGTGATGCAAATGCGGGCCCGTTGGCCTGGGGGCTTGCTAGGGCTCTGCGGTGGCGGGAACACAGGCCCCTCGGGCTCAGGGGCTGGCCATGGCTCCTTGTTTTCAGGAATGTGGGCCCCTGGGCTTGGGGGCTGGCTAGGACTCCGCGGTTCCGGGAGCACAGGCCCCTTGGGCTCAGGGGCTGGATAGGGCTCCGTGGTTGCAGAAACGGGGGCCCCTGGTCACGGGGGCTGGCTAGGGCTCCGCAGTTGCTGGAACACAGGCCCCTCGGGCTCGGGGGCTGGCCACGGCTCCATGGTTGCGGAAACACAGGCCCCTCAGGCTCAGGGGCTGGCCAAGGCTCCATGGTGGCGCGAATGCGGGCCCCTCATGCTTGGGGGCTGGCCACGGCTCCACAGTTGCTGAAACGCGGGCCCCGTGGGTTCGGGGACTGGCTAGGGCTTTGTGGTTGCTGGAGCGCAGGCCCGTAGTGCTCGGGGGCGGGCCATGGCTCCTCGGTTGCAGGAACGCAGGCCCCTCACGCTCAGGGGCTGTCTAGGGCTCCTCAGTTGAGGGGACACAGGCCCCTCGGGCTCAGGTGCTGGCTAGGGCTCAACGGTTGCGGGAACACAGGCCCCTCGGGCTTGGGGGCTGTCTAGAGCGCCGCAGATGCTGGAACACAGGCCCCTGGGGCTCAGGGGCTGGCTAGGGCTCCGCAGTGGCTGGAACGCAGGCCCCTCAGGCTCGGGACCTGGCCATGGCTCCGTGGTTGCGGGAACGCGGGCCCCTCAGGCTTGGGGGCTGGCTAGGGCTCCGCATTTGCAGGAACACAGGCCCCTCGGGCTCGGGGGCTGGCTAGGGCTCCGTGGTGGCAGGAGCCTCGGCCTTGGGGGTGCCGGGGGAGGTGGGTGGTTCAGACCACTGGAGCAGGTCCTGCCGGCTGGGCTGTTGTACTCAATGCCTCCAGTGTGTCCTTATGATTAATGCAGGTTCCAATCAGAATAATCTGTTGCTAGAAAGTGTCAGAAGTCGAATCCTGGCTATTGCTTGGGTCCACGGCCTGGATCACAGCTAAAAACCCTAACCTTTGTTACCCTGGGGACACTGCGTGGCTTCTAGTTTGCCATCATGAACCGGAACCTGACAAACTATTTCTAAGAGGCTCATGTTTATTATATTTTTTGATTGTTTTTTTTTTTCTGCCATTCTATTTTTATTTAATTTTAAAGATACAATGAATATGTTTATTATATTCCAGGTAATAAAGATACAGAATTCAGACGAGAGCAAGGATTAGTGGAAGTGTAAAGGAGACAAAGTGGATAACAAAATGTGAATATGATCAAAATACATCACATACAGGTATGAAGATATCATAATTAAAATTATTCTTGTATACAATTATATATAGTAATAAAACATTTATAACACTGTCTGTAAAATAATTCTTTTGTTATAATGATGAAGTCAATATTCACAATTTATTTCCTATACTAATTTCTATGGAATTATGTTAAAGAATAATGTTTGAAAGTCTTTTCTTGTTCAAGTTAAGTTTTTGTATGCATGTACATATATATATATATATATATATATTAAAAAATTAAATTAGTAAAATGAATACCATCTCCAGGGAAAATGTGTATATCTAATACACTGTTGTATTTAGAGACCTACAAGAGAATAGTTTTTTATTGTTTTTTTTTTTGCCTCTTTCAATATTTGGAAGCAATTTGTAGAAATACTAACTGGCACAAGTTCCTCTTTGTTCTTGTTTCCTAGTTTATTTGATAAATTAATTCATTAATTTCCCTTTCCTGTTCATGCTATTTTCTAATAACTATTTTGTTTCTGATCTGTCTGTTTTAATTATATATTCTGAATTACATTTTGTTTCATAGATTTTTCACATATATCTTCACAGCTATAATTGGGAAGTCTTTTGTCATATATTTTTTGATGGAGATGAATTTATTAAAATTGATTTTTTAGTTTCATGTTTTTATAAATTTAGAAGGTATTTTTATGAGGATAACTAAATTTAGTGATCTTTGCATAGTGTGATGATTTTATGTTTAATAAAGCACTAATTTTCTCATTATAAAGTTACAAAGGTATTTCAGTTTTTTTTATTATTATTGTCCATAATGAGTTACATTATTTAATGGGCAAACAATAAGTTGTTATCCTCCATTCCCCAATGCCCCTCTTCTGCATCCCTGAACAGCTGGATATCCTCCTCCTTGGGTAGTCTGGATCAACTGGGCTGCCTCCTAAGCTATCCATGTTTCAATATTTTAAAGTAGTAGTTTTGGTAGCTTTACATTCAATCCATTAGTCTGTCTGAAAGTCACCTACATAGTTTCATTGTTTAAGTAGATCATCTTCCCTCTTAATTATACTTTTTAAAACAAATAACTTCCTAGAAATTCTTAAGATGTTTTCTTCTCCTCCTCTTTTACCTACTTCTCCTTTTTCTCCTATGGTACTAGAGAGATTGAACCTAGGGTCTCATACATGGTAGGCAAGTGTTATAACACTGAGTTATATAACTGACCTTCTTTTCTTCATTTTTATTGTGTGTATGGGGGTACATATGTGTGTGTTATTATAAGTGGTGGTGTACAGATGTATGCCCCATGCACATGTGTGAAGAGGCTACAAGAAAATGTCAGTTTTCCACTTACAATTCTACTTTGTACTTCTTTTAAACAGGGGCTCTCTCTCTCTGTCTCTCTCTCTCTTTCTCTCTCTCTCTGTCTGTCTCTCTCTCTCTCATCCAAATTACAAACTATTAAGGAACCATCATAGAATTACAAATGAAGGCAAACAGTAAAGTCAGTGAATGAATTATTTTTTTTCTTTCAGCTTACATATTAAGTATAATGTTTGCCAGGCCCTGCTACTCTTTACACAAGAGACAGAGCCACAAACAAAACAAAGAAAAAAACTGCAGACCTGGAGATGATATCCTTTCAGAAGGATGAAAAAGCAATGATAAGATTCTCAGGTCACCTGGTGCATTCACTGGCACAGTAAGGTGTAATTTTCATGAATCAATGGAAAGTTTTAATATTAAGAATTCTAGTTATGAGAATTAGTACTCCAATTGTTCATATTCATCATTGGAAAACCTCCATCTCTTATACATTTGTGTGTTTCTTGTACAGAGCACAGTGCCTTGAAATATATAGCCACTGGCCACTTCACAAAAATTATTTGTTGAAGGGATGATTTCACTGGACATAAAAATTATACATTTTTTTTCATGAGCTACAGCCATTTGTGTGTGTGTCTGTGTGTGTGTGTATGTGTGTGTGTGTGTTTGTGTGTGTTCCATTCCAGCAATCCCACTGAGGAAGGCCCTTTGTAGCTTGGGGATAGGGAGGAGAGAATTGGAAGTACCAACAAAAGACTAGTTCATACTGGGTGTCTAATTATTAACAATAAATATATTTTTTAATTTATATGAATTGCATAATTGCTAAGAATTGGAATCAATCAAATGTCCATCCCTTGACAAATGGATATCAAAGTTGTGGTATATTTACAGAATGAAATTCTATGCAGCAGAAAGGAAAAATGACATAATGAAATTTAAAGAAAAGT
This sequence comes from Zapus hudsonius, assembly GCA_004024765.1. Taxonomy (NCBI): domain Eukaryota; kingdom Metazoa; phylum Chordata; class Mammalia; order Rodentia; family Dipodidae; genus Zapus; species Zapus hudsonius. The sequence goes on from PVHP010005338.1 coordinate 12,145, forward strand.
AGGCAGACTTGGAGCAGATATTAGTGAACTCACAAAAGAACACAGAGTCAAATGTTGCACATTCTCCCTTATGTGTGGTTCCTAACCAAATTAAGCTTAAACTCTAAACTAACCTCTCAGGGGAGATGAAAATCTGTGAAAGAGGTGAAAGGAAGGGGGAGAAGATGAGGGGAACTTAGACATTAAGCTAAATCAATAATAAATTGAACTCATAAAATCCTTACTTTCAATCAGGTAGCTCGTAACAAAGAAATGGGCATTGCCTGGTAAGAGGGGCTGTGAACAGAATGGGAGGAAGCCTAACCCCTTGAAAAATAGATCAGACCTGCAATTCCCAGTCCCAGTCATGGGTTCCTTCGCACACTGAGCTGTTGATCAAAGTGACCTACAAGGTTCCTTAAACTAGATAGGATTCTGTCAAACCTCTCAAATACCCAGCCCCGGCCAAAGGTAAGATCCTATTGCTGAAGTAACCACAGAAAGTCATCAAACACCAAGAGACCCCATAGAATCCAGAATGGAAAACAGCCCCAGAGGGTAGCAAATGCAGTGCTGGAAGGCACTACATAAGCTGCCAGGGGAAATAGGTAAATGATACTTGGAGAAAGTGGAAGCCACAGATATATAAAATTTACACTGTCACCATAAGAAGGCTGAACACACTCTACTTTGGAAGAGAACAGAGAGCCAAGAGGAGGTCACTTGTGCAATATAGGTCCAAAACCATGTGAGGTGGGTGGAGTAATCATCAGCTTCCAAATTGGCCAAGAAATCCACTCAGTGACTAGGAACCCTTAACTGGAAGGAGGACCTAGCCCCAAACCCTATGGGAACCAAAAACCTGGCCTCCAAGGAGAAATTTCCTTTATCAGAGAACTAAAGAGAGGCTATTCCCAGTAGAATCTTGTCAAATTAGAAATTTCTACCTCATTTACCTTATACTGATCTCACTCTCTGATGGAGAATCTGTTTATATTTTGTAGAAGACAGAGAGCCATGGTCATGCAAACCCCACCAAAGAGCCATAGGCAGATGGCTGACCCCCTGGCAAGAGATGAGCCTCCCTAGACCTATTGTTTGAACCTTAAACGATACCCTTGAGAGAGTGGCGGGATAAGATAACCACAGTCAATCCGTCAACCCAGGATAAGTGAACAGGACCAACAAGGATTTTCAACACATCCCAAATCAGAAGTACAGAGTATCTTAAGAACTCAACAATAAAGCATACCTAAAATTCACCCATCATGACTCAGGGAACCTAGTGGAAGAGCAGGCAGAAAGAATATAAGAGCCATGGTGGGGGAGAATATCCAGAGACATTGGCCCTTCAGCAACAATACACAAAGGGGGAGACCTGACTGACTACTCTGCTACCCATACCCCCCAACCCACAGGTTGATCCAGCTTCCCTACTGAGGAGATTACCCAGTGTGTTGGGGACAGAGAGGAGGGAAATGGGGTACCAACACAATATTTGCCCATACAATGTATCAAATTTTGAATAATAAATATATATATTCATATTAACAAATGATATGAATATATGAATTATTTTAAAGAGGACTATTTGTTCTTTTTGGAAATGTATAGTCTCACTTTTAGTAATTGGCATGTGTTTATTAAAAATAATATTACTGCCACCCTTGGTCTGAAATGTAAAACTTCAAAGCAAGGTACAGTGTTAACAAATATTAGGTTAACAGAGGTATCTAAATATTTTTATTAACTAAAATTCTATAATTTTAATTCTTCATTAAAATAATAGCAAGACTTCATGATCTGCTTTATTTATTATCATGCCTATGAAATTTATAAGATTTTTTTGTTCAGAATTCATTCTGTATTTCTACAAATTAATTATTAATTGAAAGCTATTGAACTTTAAAGAGTATAAAACACTCTTTTCATCCTCAGGGAAATCATTTTCCATTGTTTATTTCCATTTTGTATTTTACATCCTTTGAGAGCACATGCTGTACTGTCACCTGTTGTCATCACATAAGCACAACTGCTGTAAACTAACAAATTGCATGCTTACCATGTCAGGACTATCATTAAACAAGGCTGGTTTAGAAGCACAAGTCTAGGCAATGGTAGGATTTTTCTCTGTTCTTGAAGCAAGTGTCACCAAGTGGATATTGAAGTAGACAAAATTGTCTAAGTTTTCAGGAATATAGACATTTAGGGCTAAAGAAACCTGGAGGAGGACATGCACTAACTAAGACTTAGATGATGAAGTAGTTTAGCCTATATTGATATCACTTTCTTATGGAGATTCTGTTTGTATTCTTCAGAAGGCATTGAGAGAGCTGGGACACCTCAATTCCACCATTAAGTTATTGGATGAAGGCTAACATCCTGCAAGGAGACAAACTACACCTAACCTTCACACAGGGCCCAAATGACACCTATGAGAAAGTGACAAGACAAACAGGAGACCAATCACCACAGGAAGTCAGATACCCCATGAAAGGTCACTAGAGACAGACACCAAGATACCAAACACAACCCAGGGCAAAGATCCAGAGATATTTAAGATCTCAACAACAAAGCAGACTCAAAACTCACCCACTATGACTCAGGGAATTGAGTGGAAGAGGGGGCAGAAAGAATGTATGGTGGGGGAGAATATCCAGAGACATTGCCCCCCTCAGTAACAACACACAAGGGGGAAGAGAAAAAAAAAGAAGAACGAAAAGCTGGCTACCTCTGGTGCAGTTCATAACCCCCTATCCTATGGATAGATTCAGTATGCACACGGAGGAAGTACCCCTGTGGGTAGAAGACAAAGAGGAGGGAAACAGGGACATATTCACAAGATTTGCTCATACAATGTGTATAATTATTCATAATAAAGATATTTTTAAAAAAGATGTAGAATTAATTCTTGCAAAATGGAAATTAGATCAACAGCAGGACTACCATCTAGAGTGGATTAATTCATTATTTCATTTTGAATATTATCAATTTACTTTTTAAAGCTATTTTGTTTTTTTGCCAATCATTGGGCCTCCCAAAATTTTAAGTCTTCTAAAAGTTAACAAAATTCAAACTTTACAAAACTAATGCAAAGTTTCTAAAGAAATATATTCTTTAGCTATTATTTAATTTCTGGTCTCATAGCAGATCATTACAATAGTCCATCATAACTGCTGCTTGGTTAATATAAATACATTTTACCTAATAAAATATGCTTCATAGTAATTGAAAGTGGATGCCTTTCTTTTATTAGGCTGACCTCATTAATAGAGAAAACCTTATGGAAAACATACCATAATTCAGTGATCTTAGGGACCAGTTAGTCCCTGGCCCTCATATGTTTTGGACCATTCAACAAAAGTGCTCATGAAGTACAATCTTCAGAGGGGATGAAGGAGGGTTTGGAGAAACTACTGTTCTCTTCCCAGCCTGTGTTCTGTATTCACTTCTATGAGAAACTCCCCTATAGCAAATTTTTCCTAAATTTCAGTGATTTTTAATATTTGAGTCCGGATTAGAGCATCTTTTTTCTTAGAAAGACCCACAATGCAAATGAACTTTTATTGTTATTGAGATTTCGGATTCAAATTTCAAAATTTGGGAGTCAAACTTACTTGACTCATTTAATCACCTTCCGTGTGCAAGAAAAAAAAATAATGAAGCTACCACTTAAGTTAAGGGGGTTTTGGTTGGAAACCTCTTTGAGGCTATAAATTTCTTGAGATGATTCCTCATAATAATAATTATTGTTTTTTAAATTAAAATTTACAAAATTTAATATTCATGTGTATTAATTTGTCAGTCCTTTTACAGGATATGGTAAATTTTAGCACTTTACAATCTAAGTCACTTTCTTGGTTACCAAAGAGAATGCAACTCTCTGGGATACCTCTTATAGTATAATTTCTCTGAAAGCTTCTCAATTGTCTATGAGGAAGTAATCACAGGGCTCACTGCAGGCATTTGTGACAAAATTTCCTGACAAAAATGACACTGATTGACAGACTTGTTTGCACCTGGAAATGGGTCAGGTCTGGAAGCTCATGAGCTCAGTGATTTTGCTGCTACTTGACTTTGTAAGCAGAAACTGTGACAAGAGCTTGCATTTGCTGTAAAGAGACTCCTGCCCTACTCTTCTAAGTGAAATTTCCTGAAGCCCAAAACACACCAATTAGGAGTAGAAAAGTGGCTTCTGTGAGGAGATGTCAGAGTCTTCACTCTAGTAGAGCTAGATGCAAGGCTTGGATAGGGTGGGGCATCTTAACCCCAAACCCACATGCAGATTAACTTTGATCAGTCACTTTTACTGTCTGGTCTACATTGATTCCTGGTCCTGTGTGACTAGTCTTAGACATGCATGTTATCATCTCAATGGTTGCATTTCCACGTTTTCCCTAAATACATACTCTGATATTCCAGAATGAAGTACAGACTGCCTACCTACCAGTTTGCACTTAGTGAATCCTTATGTTAAAGAATGGAGTGAATGCAGATGGGAGATTCATGAGACATAACTGCTCAATAGACTTGTGCTAAATGAAGCCATTTTCTCAGTGTGATTCAATCATTGCATTTTCTCTGAAGCTAATTCATCTTTCTACATTTCTTGACTTGGTTAGCAGAACTTAATTCCATCCTGGCATCCATATGCCAGGGTCTGGTCACAATGAGCTTCAAACTGTCTGTTGCTTTCACAACACCACATTCCAGTTACTGAAGCTGACCAATGTCTCCCAGGATTATTCCTTTTTTCCCCTCTTTATTCATCTTTACGCATAGTCACTCCTCTAAAATTCAACTCTTTGAGGTAAACATCCATTTTCTATGCATATATTGACTTTATAGTGTCTATCCCCATGGACCCTCCCCACATTTTTTGTACCTATTCCTTTTAAGGTCAGGCTCCCCTGCTGGACTGTGAGATTTCAAAGACAGGTCAATTACCACTTGTGTGAGTCAGTGCCTCCAGATCCTAGGGTAGGGCCTCATAATTTACACATGCTCAGTCCCTGGATGTGGATTAAAGAGTTTATTAGTAAAATCAGTAAACTCTATGCACCTGCTGTAAATGCACTATGTTCAGAATCATTAAAGGAGGGGCTGGAGAGATGGCTCAGTGTTTAAGGCGCTTGCCTGCAAAACCTAATGACCTTAGTTTGATTCCCCAGTACCTACATAAAGCCAGATGCACAAGGTGGCACATGCATCTGGAGTTCATTTGTAGTGACTGGAGGACTTGGAATACCCATTCTCTCTGATTCTCTCTCTCTCTATGTTTACAAATAAATACATATCATTAAAGCAGGGTAGGGAAGGTTGCTCACAGGTTAAAGGTGCTTGCTTACAAAACCTTCATGTTCTGTTTCAATTCCTCAGTTCCCAGATGAAGACAAATGCACAAAGTTGTACATGTGTCTGGAGATCATTTGTAGTGGCAAATGGCATGCCCAATCTCTCTCTCTCTCTCTCTCTCTCTCTCTCTCTTTCTCTCTCTCTATCTCTCGCTCTCCTTGCAAATAAATAAATTATTTTTAGAATAATATATTAGTTACTTTATTCAATTTTATGACCAAATCCCTGGCAAGAAGTTGCTGAAGGAAAGAAAGGTTTATCAGAGTTTACAGTTCCAGGAGGTACAGTCTATCATGGTAGGGAAGGCATACTAATTTTTTTTATTTGTAAGCAGTATGTGTGTTTGTGTGTGAGAGAGGGGGGAAGAGAGAGGAGAGAGAGAAAGAGAAAGTGAGAAAGAGAGAGAGGAGAGAGAGGGAAAGAGAGAGAGAAATGAATGTGTGAATGGGCAAGCCAGTTCCTCTAGCCACTGCAAATGAAATGCAGAAGTCTGTGCCATTTTGTTCATCTAGTCAAAAGCTTTCTTAATCCTTGTGATTTTTCAAATCTTTCCTAAGTCATTTGCTCCAGAATTCCTACCACAATGCGCTACTAGACAATTTGATTTCCCAGTTACATCCCACTTGCCTCATTTGTGCCCTTTTCACATTTCCCCAGTCACTAGAGATGTTCTCTTTTGTCTCCATTGAGTCAGCTTCATCTCTGTGGATCACAAATAAAAGTGAACACTTCCCCAACAGTCAATCATTCATATCCTTCCCAATATGTTCTAGACATTGTGCATATGAGGAAATCAAAAAAGATACACCCAATATGTTTCATATAAAATATAGAAATCTCACTATGCCCTAAAGAAACTCAGTCCTGGTGGAGAAATGAATGAGGTAGCCAAAAAATTCATTTTATAATTTGCCTGTCTTGGAGATGCATTGTATTTGTACTTTTCTTGGGCATATGTTTTGTTGCTCCATATTATAGCCATTAACATCCCGAGCTTGTCTTCACTTGTGGAAAGGAACATAAGAAACATGCTCCATTTATCTTATTTATCCTTAAGAAATTCTGCCTAAAAATTCCTCCCATGGACATAATATGTGAAACATATGCATTTGTTAAATGAATGAATGAATGCATTTAGACTAAACTTCCTTGAATTTTCACTTCAGGCACACTTAATGCTAAAAGTTTTAACTTACTTGATTGGGTGCTTCTAGTGTCCTGTCCATTTAATGTATGTATTAAAGGAAAACTAATAAACTATTTAAATTTAAGGACATTCATCAAGGCTATGGGGCTATGGTGCTTAGAATAAAATTCTTTTCTTGCTTTATAAAATAATAGTTTATATTGTATATTGTATTTGCCCAGGCTAGCAAATATTAATTCCCTGTCTGATTATTCTACCCTTGCTTAGGCTACTGATAACATTTCTGGAGCTTGCAATAGGATAAAAAAATAAAGGGTCACATTTAAAATTATATATATATCTCAACATGGTGGTGCACTCTTTTTTCTTTCTTTCTTTTTTTTAATCACAGAATTTTATTATTCTGAGTTACAAGAAAAACCCATGGGTAAAGTAAAATGGTTCATGGGGTTATATAACTTGCCTAGGCTTTTTATCAGTATAATAAGGTAAGTCATAATTTCTATGAGTTCTTCAGCATTGGTGGTGCACTCTTTTCATGACAGCACAGGGAAGGCTGAGTTAGTAGGATTGCTGTGAGATTAAGGCCAGCATGAGACTACATAGTGAATTCCAGGTCAGCATGGGCTGGAGCAAGTCTCTGCCTCAAAAACAAATTTAAAAAATCAAAAAGATACACTATGAAGTAATATGCATTCTTTCTACATCTCCTGTTTCCTTTATAATTACCTGGAAAGGCAAGCTCTTTGATTTTGTACTTAAAGCTTAGAAGGCATTAGACTAGTGAAGCCTAGTGGCTTAGGCAGTAATGACAGCTAGTAAAGAGGCCAAGGCAAGAAAACTGTACATTAAAGACCTATGTGAGCTACAGAGAAAGTTCAAGGCCAGCTTGAGGAACTTAATGAGACTTAAGTTTAAAGTGAACATTCAAGAGAAGCATCATGAAGGAGAAAGAAAAACAGACAGGACTGAATCAATTTTTAAGAAAAGTAAAAAGAGAGCAGAAGTAGAACATCTGTCTAGCATGTATGAGACTCTAAATTCAATCTTCAGTATGAAAAAAAAAGAAAGGAAGAAAAAGATAACACCACTGAAAAAATAGCTTCTTCTAGGCAGGTTATAATGGCTATCTCACCTCCTTTTCCTATTTGCAACCTCTCACACTGGGTAACCTTATACTCATGTATTCCTATACACAGATAAAATGTAGTCACATTTTCTTACTAATGTCCACCAGTTGGATTGCCCTCAAACATAAGGATGTTTACATGGGAGGCAGTCCAGAAAAACACCCCTAGAACAGTGGAAATGGACTAAGGGTCATTTGAATAAAGAATCCCTAGGAAATGACTCCTCAGGTTAAAGGCCAAAGGCAGAGTTTAGTCATCCTATTAGAAGGCCATCAAAGTTACTTCTGAGTAACTTGGGCCAAAGTTTCTTGAGCTTAATGGTAAGACTTATATTTCCTAGATACCCCTCATCAATATAGTCTTTAAGGTCCATGAAGATATAATCACTAATGCATATATTTGGAAGTCTTATGCACATTTTCATTGAAATTAAAGGGTGATTTTCTATGAAATTTATTCTTAATATAGTACATGTAATGGACATACATGGGAAACTTATTTGTGCTCTGGATAAACCAGTGCATAATGAAATAAACATCTCTGCATAAATTGTTTGGAACACTGAGAATATATATTTATAACAACAGAGAAATTTAAAAGAAAACATAAAGCATACTTAGGAAAGCTGAAAATATATCAAGACTCTACAGTTTCCTAATACACTAGAGAATAGGGTATCCAGATGATAAGCTGAAATCCTTTGCCAGAAATGTCTGCTCAAATTTCTTTTCATTTAGTTCAAACCTAGACACAAGAATGGAATTTGTGAGATATCTATTGAAATAACCATGAGAACTGCAACTTTATGAGAAACACAGCTTATTATAAGTTTTTGTTAATTACATTAAACTGATAATTTACCAGGTTGTCAGTTAATATTCCCAAACTTTTAAGCTTCATCCCAATTGCCCAGGAAGGTTATAGAAGTCTAGGACTTGCTCTTCAGATTTACTAGGCCTAATGTGATGATTGCACACTTTATTTTCTCAAATCCAAGGTGCTACTATTTTGAAATATTTTGTCCTCCAAATTTTCATGTGCTAGAATCTTGGTCCCCAATGTAGTTTTATTGAGAAATAATGGGTCCTTTAAGAAATGGGACTAAAATAGAATAGATAATTGTAAAGGTAGAAATAATTGTTGATTTTTTAAATTGCAGAACATCCAGCATCTTCTTCTTACCCCCATGAACTGGAAAGTCCCAGAGGATCTAGAGGGCAGCTGGGCCCCCAGCGTGATTAGAAGAAGGAAACAATAGGAGATAGTGCTGGTAGCCTAACCACACAATGTCTAGGTGTTCAGCAGCAAGTGTTGAAATGTTTGGAACTTCCTGGGGTACTCAATTCCCCTCCCATACCCGCTTTTCTTCCTTCACCTTAAACTGCAAATTGGCATAAAATTTTACTTTTGGAAACCAAAATTAAACTCGGGGCCACAGTTCTTTGACAGCTATCTCAGCTGTGGACCCCAGATTTGATAATAAACCCCCTCTCTTCCATTCATACTGGTATTGGAGTCATCATTCCAGAGACATTCCTACTACATCTCCTAGCATGAAATAATTAGGTTATGGGATGACCATCCTTTTAAATTCACTAATTCCTGAAACTGAATCAAGAAAGCATGAAATAATTAGGTTATGGAACTACCATCCTTTTAAATTCACTAATTCCTGAAACCGAATCAAGAAATTTTCCAGAAACTGTATTGGGAGTCAGTGAAGTCTCATGGGATTGGATCAGTTGATACAAGAGTGAGTTTTGGATAATTGATTCAGGCCCTCCTATGTCTTTCTTTCTCCTTCATGAATGCTTCTCTTGAACATTCTCTTTTCCCTTCTACTTAGTCACCATATTCTGATGCAGTCTGAAACCTCCACAAGGAACTGAGAAGATACCTGGATGATGCTTTTGACCAGGGCAAAGAAATCATCTTTCATTTATAGCTTAAAAATGGCCATATTACTCAGTGATTACCATGCAGTCCTAATCTTGCTTTCAACATACAGATAAAAGAGAGTTAATATTTCAGAATAAAATAGCTTTGGAAAAATAGGATAAATATTTGTGGATGGCAAGTGGAAGTAGTGGAAAATCTCCTGAATTTAGAGCTAAACTTCATTTGAAACTTTGGTACTTATTGGGTGTATATCACTGAGTTGGGAACTTAAGTTACATTATTTTAAGAAGCACTTTATCCGGCTGGAGAGATGGCTAAATGGTTAAGGTGCTTGCCTCCAGTGCCTAAGGCCCTGGGTTCAATTCCCCAGAACTCACATAAGCCAGACCTGACAAGGTGGCGGCCCTGGCGCTCTCTCTCTCTCTCTTTCTCTTTCTCTCTCTCTCTCTCTCTCTGCATCTCTGCTTGAAAATGAATAAATAAATTATTTTTAAAAAGAAGCACTTTCTCACTTTAAAATGAGAACCTTGATATCTACCATTATTTCTGTGAGTACCCCAGGGTCATATATAAAAGTGCTTTGTAAATGGAATTGAGTTGTACAATTGTTATATGCTAAATTATTTGTCTAAGCTCTCATTGTGATAGTTGGCTTTTCATATATGAATCATTCCTTTAGCTCTTTTGTTTTGGCCAATCCTAATCTCCAACATCAGCATAATTATATATTTTTTGTTTTAAAGAATATTTAAACTGTACATGATTGACATAACACGTAAGGGGAGGGAAACTTTACTTTAGATTCTAAAATGTGTATGTACTGAGGAAATGAGACAGTTTATATCAGCAAGTTTATTCCAATAGCATAAAAATCGTCATATGAAACAGAGGGATTCTAAGTGCAGACAGAAAGATCTGTTGAAAATTGAATAATCATGATTAATTAAAAGGATATCATCATAAGATTTGCTCATACATTATATCTATTTGAGGATAATAAAGATATCAACAATAAGAAAATAAATGTATGAGCTTATTGTATATATAAAGGACAATGATTTGGTGGCATAAAGTGTCAGTATTCAAAATATAATTTTGAAATTGATATTAAATATAACTAAATATTTATTTTGTGTGATATTCAAAATTATCAAGTGTGAAAAATCATGGCTCCAGAGAAATATGTGACAAAAATAACTGAGGTTGGTTTCTTATAAAAATTCTTAATATGTTTCCACCACCTTGTGGGTCTGGTTTATGTGGGTCCTGGGGAATTAAACCAGGGGCCTTAGGCACTGTAGGCCTTACCACTAAGCCATCTCTCCAGCCCTGACAAAGTTTTAATAAAGCAGTTGTGGATGATACAAGAAACAAATTCAAAATTCACATTTATTATGGTATAGATAATAGTTATCTTTTTTTTTCAGGTAAGGTCTCTCTCTAGCCCAGGATGACCTGGAATTCACTATGTAGTGTCAGGATTGCCTCAAACTAAATAGAATCCTTTTACTTGGTCCTCCCAAATGCTAAGATTAAAGGTGTGCACCACCACACCCAGCATAACTTTCTTTTATTTATATTAAGGATACCATTACTCATTATAGTACATAAATTGCTTATCACTATTTTATCTGCCATTGATAGAAAGTTCTTTGAGGCAGAAGTTACCTCGAAGTATATGAAATTGGTAATTTGAAATATCAGTACATGATGTATAACACATATTTATTTTTTCAATATTATATTTATTATTTTAAGAGAGAGAGATTGCATATGCCAAGGCTTCTTGCCATTACAAAGGAGTTTTTGAGGTTTATGTGCCACTTTGTACATCTGATTTTACGTGGGTACTGGGGAATAAAACCTGGGACATCAGGCTTTGCAGGCAAGTACCTTTAACTGCTGAGCCGTCTCTCCAGCCTACATATAATATTTAATATTTAAATAATATTTAAAATATTTAAACAGGTATTGTGGTTCACTGAATAATCAGATGAAAGTTAAATGACCTGATCATTATATATTAGTACCCTAATCTTGGATGATACTCATGTAGTTCTTGGCTCCTTTAAAATTCTCTCTTGATACCACCTATTGAGAAAAATAAGAGTTAAAACTTTTGTTCTCCTCATGATTAATGTCTCTATATATGAAGAGACTGTAGGAAGATCACCATAATTTGAGGCCAGTCTGAATGCCAGGTCATTAGGGATTAGAGTTAGACCCTACCTCAAAAAAAGGAAGATCCAGTTATTATTATTGATTTGTTTCTCTTGCCTGAAAAGTTGTAATGGTTAGCAATAAGAAGGTGCATTAAAATCAGATTTTTGAAAGCAGGTGCTCAAAGAACCCTATTATTTATGCTACAGCACTTTAAGTCTTTTTGAATAGATTACAAGGAGATGGTTAATTTTCTTTTGCCAAACCTCAAAAGAAAATAAAGCGACTTCAAAAACTGAAAGTTTTAAAATCAGAACTGAGAAAAACAATAGGTATGTATAGGATAAAAAAATTAGGACATGCTAAGGAGTAACTACCAATACCTAAAGTGTAGTTAGGAATTATTTAAATTATATAAGCTTTATAAACAATATTAAAACATCCACGATTTCCAGTAACAACTGAGGCTACTATGTAGCTAGAACGTGTTTAATGAAATGGTGACCACAAAAGAATTGGTCCTGGTATGGGTAAAGCTTGAGGCTTGTTGCAGGAGATGTGTATTTATCAAACAATCCCACATAGAAACCCATATTATACTCATACCGTTTTAGAGAAATTTTCTCCTAAGTCTTCTTCAAAGAAACTCCACTTGAAATGAATTTCAAAGGTTTAAATGAAGGGAAATTTCTCAGTAACAGGGGAGATACTGTTCTAGGCAAAAGAAACCATATATGAACATATCCTACAGACTAAAGGGTAAATAATGTTAGGGACATATACAAAGATTCAGAAGTTGAAAAGATATCGTTGCAAGAAGTGTGCAAAGTGAGCTTAAAGAGTTGAGGTCATAGAATTATTCATTGTCTATTTGGTTATTGTTTGACTTAGAGCTTTTTTATGATTCATATCAGAAGCAACAGAATACTAGGGGATGGTCAACATATTTCAACATAAATTTCAATTTTTTTTTACTCTGTGAAAATTATTTGAAGAGAGATCAGTAATAATCATTCAGTGTTTTAATAGCTTAACTTCAGAGAGAATATAAAAATGATTAAATTATGCTGCTATGAAGGCCCTCTTATCATACACAGCTAGGAAAATCTTAGTTTATTATTGTATTTTTTTATGAGTTAAGGTTTTCACTCAGTTGCTAGAAGTATATTGTCCAGAGGTAAATTATTTTTTATTTGAATATTTTATTTTAAAAAATGCTTGCACATATTTGAAATGGATCAAAGCCTCATTGAGTTATACTCTTGTGCTCTCTCTCCCTGCCAGAATTCTGATGGCCCTTCTCAGTGGGATAATTAGTAATCACTGTGGGTTCATGAATGAACCAGTCAATTTCATTGGGGGGATGCAATGCCTGAGAGTACACCATCTCATCATGTGACTCATATTTTTCCAACCCCTCTTCTGCAATGTCCCTTAAGCCTTGCAGGACATGTTATAAATATCCTTTAGTGTTGAGTTCTTAGCAGGCTCTGATTTTATGCTTTGATAATCTTCAGTCTCCTCATTGTCTACTGCCATCTTCCTAAAGGAGGTTCTTGGATTAACATTGAGAGTAGCACTCATATTTAATCCACTACTTTCTCTGTAATGTTTCCTGGGCCATGTAAGATATGATAGAGATGACTTCTTTTATGCTGGGCAGTCAACTTTTTTTTTTCTTGTCATACTTATGGGTCTTAGGACTCCCTGGTATTTATTGACATCTGTAAAAATCAGATTTTTGAGTCAGGAGTGAGTATAGCATAGAACAAAATTGACTAACAGACATTTAGAAGGCTTTTTAATGGGCATAATCTTTCCTTTTAGCTAAAGAATAGGAGAAGCCAAAATCATACAATCATCACATGCATACTGTAACCTATTGAGCAAGTAGTGGGTGTTGTCTGGCAAGAGGGGCTGTGAATAGAAAGGGAAAGAGACTAAGACTGTGAAAAATTGATCAGTCTGGCAACTCCTGGTCACAGTCATCGGAGCCTTCCCTCACTGAGCTGTTGACCAAAGTGAACCATGAGGTCCCAAAAACAAGACAGGATTCTGTCAAAGCTCTTGAATGACCACCCCAGGCCTGAGGCCAAACCCTGTTGCTGAAGAAACTACAGACAACCATCTATCAGTATCGAGAGACCCTTCAATGTCCAGAATGATAACCAGGCCCCAGATGGTAGTTAGTGCAGTGCTGGAAGGCACTGCATAAGCTTCCAGGGGAAGCTGGTCAAAAACAACTGGCGTAAACAGAGACAACTGGCATGAAATGAACTTCCTACTGGGAGAGAACAGGGAACCAAGAAAGGAGCACTGGTGCAATGGAGGGGCCAAAGCCCCGGGGAGGCAATCAACAGCTTTTAAATTTGGTCAAATAATCCACTTAGTGAGGGGAGCCCTTAACTGGAACTGGGGAATTAGGGCGATATGTACTGGGAGCCTGAATCTTGGACCCCAAAGGAGAGATGCACTATGCAACTGATTGACAGAGAGCCTACTAAAAATAGAATCTAGCTAATTAAGAAATGTGTGTCTCAGTTAACAAATACTGATCTCATTCTCTGATGGAGATTCCATTTGTATCTTTCAGAATGCAGCCAGAGAGCTGTGGCTCATCCAACCCTACCAACACACCACAGGCCAATAGCTGACATCCTGCCAAGAGATGAGCCACACACAGACATACCATAGAGGATCCACATGGAACTATGCAGAGAATCATGGGATGAAAAAATTACCCACGGCCACAGCCAGTCAACACAGGATAAGCCAGTGAGACAGACATCAATGATTTTTGACACAACCTAAAACAGAAGTACAGAGACCCCTAAGTTCTCAACAATAAAACAGCCTTAATACTCACCCACCATGACTCGGTGTACTGAGCAGAAGAGGGGGCAGAAAGATTGTAAGAGCCATTGTGTGTTGGTATTGCTTAAGGAGGGCACGGAGGACAAAGAGTTAAGAGGGTGTTGAATGAGGTCGGAAACCCCGGTGGCTGACCCCGGTAGGTGTTTCCCTATCTCCATCCTAAACTCTGAGACTCCAAACCCCCCAAAAAAAGCATGCCACATAGACCCAGGTTTGCACCCCAGCTGTGCCTAGAAGGTGGCAGTTTCTCTACCCCCACCATCTGATACATACCCAAGCTCACATCCACATGCAAAGCAGGTATTCACAGGTTGCTGATTTCTGCCAATCCCCATTGTCCATTTCTTTCCCTCCCTCCTAATGTCTATTTAACCCACGATACTGCTACAATAAAGTGAGATTGGAATTTCTTATCATGGGACTTCTTGCCATGGATTTTTTTCCCCCCAGGTCTTTGCCCATTACTGCGCTGTAACACATGGGGAACCGTGTTTCTCCTAGGAAGACATGCTTCCAGAGCTAAACACACACAGAGCTATAACACTTCTACGGGCTCTCAGGCCCACAGACATGCCTCCATGGGTGCCCAGTGGTTTCGGGTCCCCCGCCACCGCCACCACAGACCCGCTGCAGCCATTGGACCCGCCACCACTCTGAGCATGGCAGCTCCCTGCCTCGCTGTGGTCACCTCCGTACTGCCGATATGGAGTGGGCTCACGCCCTGGTGCCAGCTTCAGGAGCCATCCACAAAGCTGTGACACGGAGTCGTCCCCAGAGCGGTCCTTGGTACATCTCTGGTGCTAGCCAGCTGGACACACCTCCACCGGCTGCCCGGGATTGGTGCCCTGTGCGCCTCTTCCCCCCATGTGTGCTCTTCCACAGGTGCACCAGGGAACAGAAGAGGCCCTGGGAAAACTCCAGCCAGACCCCGACCAGTTTCTTTTTCTTTTTTTTAATAAAACAACATTTTGGCAATCCAACGTAGGGCCACCTGGGCAACTGAAGCAACCGATCTCCAGAACTCAGAGCAACCAACCTCCACAACGCAGGGCAACCGACCTCCAAACAGCCAACAGACCTCCAAAACACAAGTCTATGGACCTCCAGCCCAGGAAACAAAAGGACACGTGAGTCACACTGACCCAAGCCTTCTCTTATCTTTCATTTCTTTCTATCAATACATTGGCCCCAGGAAAAATCTGGGGTCTGGCCCCCACGTCCTGAGGGGGGTAACTGTCTATTACTGTACAGGCCTGGACGTCTCCAGGGTCCAGCCTCTGCGAGGCAAATCTTTTCCTTTGTTTCTTTCAAACCCGCCTGACTTGGCCCCCAGCCTCCACAAGAGGCAAATCTATTTTTTCTCCCCCTGCTTCAGAGACTAAACTAACTCCTTCCTACAGGAGTTTGTCGACTTTCTTTCTCAAGCAGCCTCTAGTTTAGTGGTTCAAATCGTCCACCTAGCCCCCAGACTCTGCATGAGGCAAATAATAATTAAGCCTACATTGACTACTGTATTATAATTTCTGCTTGTCTACAAAAACGAAGGGGGGATATACCCCTAGAGTATGCTCTACTTATAAATCTATCAAAGACCAGGTTGCCCAGTGGTTTTGCTCATTCTCAGAAAATTTTGCCAAAAGTTGGCTTTTAGATTCAGTTTTCTTCTTCCTCACAGCTGCCCAAGGTGAACTGTTAATATATGCCAACTGCTTTATCCATACAGGTCAAATTTTACTCCTCTGTGGGGCCTTCTCTCTGCGGATCTCCACCAAATGCCTCAAATCCCTTTCCAGTCCCTTGCGGACTGCTGTTACTATTAACATCACTCTTAAAAATTTTTTCTCAATAACAAACTATTTTTCCACCCAGGCTCTTCAAAATGCTGTCCTTTAGCCAAGGATGGGCATCTCCTTAGTTTTAATTCCGGGCCCACTGATGCCAGGTGCCTCTCCAACATTTCTCTCACAGCAACCACCTGCATCACATCAGGCCAGAGCCTTGCTCGCATCTGTGTCTTGCTGGACCCCCCTGCGTAGGCCCACCAGCTCTGTGTAGTCGCCCCCCCAGCTCTGTGGACCCGCCCTGAGACAGTGGACAGCCGAGCAGCGATCAGCCCTTGCTCAGCTTCCACCGCTTCTCTGTTTTCCCTCTGCAGCGGGCCAATGGCACCCCAGGAGGTGAAAACAACAATTGTGGAGGAGAATATCCAGAGACATGGCCCCCCTCAGTAACAACATACTAGGGCCAGCAGAACCAGGCTGACTCCTAGGCTTTTCATGGTCCCCTGCCCCAAGGACTGACCTAGACTACTCACAGAGGAGGATATCTAGCTAATTGGGGATGGAGTTCATTGGTGAACTGAGGATAACAACTCATTGTTTGCCCATTAAATAATGTAACACATTATGGATAATAAAAAAATTAAATGTGAAACTACATGAAAAAAAAAGAACAGTGGAAGCTTCCCTCAAGCATCTATGACTTTCCAAGCCATAGGCTTCTGACTTGGATCTCAGTATGTTATGAATGCCCTCTGTCATGGTTTGATCCAGGTGTCCCCCACAAACAATTGAATGTGTTGTGATAGATCGATCCTCAGCTGATGGCAATTCGGGAATTAGAACCTCACTAGAGCTGTGTTGTTGGGGCGGGCTTATGGGGGTTATAAGCCAGCTCCCCCTTGCCAGTATTTGGCACACCTTCCTGCCGCTGTTTGCAGTGCTGTGGCAGAGGTGATGTCCACTACTCTGCTCATGCCATCATTTTCTCTGCCAGGATGGAGTCTCCCCTCGAGTCCGTAAGCCAAATAAACCCATTCCTCCACAAGCCGCTTTTGTTTGGGTTCTTTCTGTGCAGCAACCAGAAAGCTGACCGCAACACCCTCCCACTTAGCAGGCCTCATATACAATCAGAGACCAATAATCCCTTAATTACTGTCATTGCCTCTTTGCCACTATTACACTGGTGTAAACATCTTGCCTTGATGGTTGATTTTGTAGCTTTCAGGATTCATTGTTTGTTCATGCCGTTGGTAACTTTCATCCACCAAAACCTTGCACAGCCCTTTCCAGTACTATAACAGCTAGCCAAGAAGAAGCTGCCTTACATCTCAGCTCCAGCACAGTCTCTCAATGTCTGTGACAGCAGTCTGTTGTGTCTTTAGGATTAGGGTCTTATCCTTTAGATCTGGTTGATAACCAAGTGCTTTAGCAATGGCCTACATTGTTATAGGGGCCTCACGGACATCCTGGACCAACAACTCATATTATTAGATGTTTATTAGCAATTTGTATTTTTTGAGAACATCTCTTAAGTTCTGTGCCCAATTTTTGAGTGTATTGATTGTTTTATATTGCTATTTTTTTTAAAGTTAACTATATATTGATATACTAAACCTCTGTCAGAGGTACCTATAACACTCCTGACCTGGTTTGCACCTTTGGAATTTCTTTGAAAATGCATGAGTTTATGGAGGACAACTGAAGCAAACCACCAAAAGCTGGCTTACTGTTCACATATTCATAAAGCTGGCTTTTCTTGTGAAAAGGTTTTCTTTCACCTTCTACTATGAAAGATAATTTTGTTGCATATATTAATTTGGGTTGGCAGCTGTGGTCTTAAAAAGTTGAAATACTGTATTGCAAGCCCTTTTGGCTTTTAGAGTTTTCATTGAAAATTGGATTTAATTCTGATGGATTTACATTTGTTAGTGATGAGCTGTTTTTCTCTTATATCTTTTAGCACTTTCTTTGTTTTCTGTGTTTAGTGTTTTGACTACACTATGATGTAGGGAATTCCTCATCTGATCCTGTCTATTTAATCTTCTGTCTTCCTCTTATAGCGGAAGGGGCCTGTGTTTTGTAAGATTCACAATATTTTTTTCTACAGTTTTATCTGATATATTCTCTATGCCCTTTGCCTTTATTTCTTCCCCTTCATGTATGCCCATGATATGAATTTTTTTTTTTGGTGTCCAAAATTTCCCTGATGACCTATTTACAATTTTAACAAACATGTCATTGATTTTGGCCAACCTGTCTATTTCCTCTGTACTGTCTTCAAGCTCTGATAGTCTGCCCTCTACATGATCTATTCTTTTGGTGAGGTATTCTTAGGAGCTTTTTAAAGAGTTATTTCACTTTTGTTTTCCATTAGGTTTTTCTTCACCATAGCCATCTCTTTCTTGAATTCCATTTACGTTTTTTGGTTGGAGTTTCTTATTGTCTCCTGGCATTCCTTCCTGCGTTTGATCATACCTTTGAGTTCATTCTACTGTCCAGTGAGTTCTTTTTATTAAGTCACATCCATTTCATTCAGTCATGTTTTGACTTCTTTTTGACACTCTTTCATTTTATTCAGCTACCTATTGCATTCTCTTTTTATTTCCTTCCATTTCATTCCACCTTCTATTGAATTATTTTATTGATTTTGTTTCATTTTACTGTGCCATTTATTCATAACAAGTTTGCTGAAAATACAGATTGTGTTTCAGAATTCTCTGTCTGGAGATTCCTCTAAAGTAATTCTCATGGGAGGAGGCTTCCACTATGTGTCTACATATTCTTGGTGGGGATATATAACCTTGGTTTCTTGTCTTATTTAACTTTCTTTGGAGTTTGCCCATCTGCAGACAGTTTTCTGTCTTACTGAGAATGTAGTAATCATGTTCTTGTTGGGTCTGTGTTGAGTTGCCTTGATTGAAGTTAGTATGGAATTGTTATCCATCCACAGTTCTGGGATGGGCACACGGGAATCTGAGAAAGCATCTCCTTGTGTGTGCAGTCTGAATGGAGGTCAGGGCTGTGGAGGGTGTCCTACTCCAGCATCTCTACTCAAGTTTATGCAGTCCATAGAGTGAGGTCAGTGCCCAGTGGACCTGATCCCCAATCTTAGCATGTAGGAGATGGACTTGGGAATGGAGGGCAACAGAGAGAGTACTCACCTGGACCCTGGGTGGCTTATGTAGTGCTGTGGTTTGGGAGTGGGGCTGGGGAGCAAACACAATTTATTTCTGAAATGCTATCCTCACTGTGAAAGGCACTGTAATAGCAAGTGAAAAGTACAGAAAATCCAAATCACTCAGAGAAGATGGAAAGACACATACTTAAATATAGTATATTTTCACAGAGTATAGGGAAGACACAGTCCTCTTTAAAATTCTCTTTAGTTAATTT
The DNA here is from genome assembly GCA_004024765.1 of Zapus hudsonius. Lineage (NCBI taxonomy): Eukaryota > Metazoa > Chordata > Mammalia > Rodentia > Dipodidae > Zapus > Zapus hudsonius. The sequence goes on from PVHP010005338.1 coordinate 31,863, forward strand.
TTTCCAGTGAATTTCAGAAAAAGCCCAAAGAAAATTACAGTCTTTGGGACTGCCAGACTAAATATCTCCCTTTGGAAAGACTGGAGTTTTCTTTTGGATACAGTTAAGTGCCAAAGCTGTAATTTTCCATGTATTTTCATTTCCATTTCATTTCCATTTATTTATTTGTTATTGTGTATGTAGGGTATTTTACACTGATTAGATGCTATTTGCTCTTTGTGAGAGAACTCTTCCCACAGACTCATATTAACCACAATATCCTAAAACACATTATAACACTGTCCCCGTCACTTTTCTTTTGACATTGGAATTTTCCTCATACAGAATTTTGTTCTAAAGATGATTGAAGGACTATCTTACTTAGCTCTAATGGATTGTGTTTTAAACTTTTTGGTTTACAATAATATAGTCCATACATGTTAAAGTGTAAATAATTTAAACAAGAGTGGTACAGTTCTTCCACCATTGTTACTAGAATAGCTACTTGGAAAGTGTTTGATTTATTTTGGGGTGTGGGGTGCCTAATTTGAACAAAATTATCAGTGATAAAGAGTTCTTGGATTTATGATAAGATACTAGAAAGTTTCAACAAAATTAGCAGCACATATTTTTACTTTTTGTTTTTTTGAAACAGCTCGGACATGATTTTTAGACAAAATTCCTTTAATTTTTTAAAATTAAACTTCATGCTTTAAACCTTCATGTTTGGGCTGGAGAGATGGCTTAGTGGTTAAGGCATTTGCCTGCAAAGCAGAAGGACTCAAGTTTGATTCCCCAGAAACCATATAAAACCAGATGTACAAGGAAATATGTTTGTCTGGTGTTCTATTGTAGTGGCTGGAGGCCTTGGTGTGCCCATTTTCTGTCTCTATATGTCTCTTTCTCACCCTCTCTCTCAAATAAATAAGCAAATAAAATATTTAAAAATATTTCAGCTTGTGTGAGAGCTGAGGCCACACATAGAGATGGTGGTGACCACTGGGATTCCACAAAAGACAACATAGTGCTGAGAAGAAATGACAGTGGAGTGTTCAGCACTGGGACATCACACTTCTCAAGGCTCAGGGTCTATTGCAAAAGAGGTTTTGGAAAGATTATAAGAGTCAAATGACGGACAGATTTGCTTACAAGCAATCTTCCAGATACCAAATGACCTTGGTATTCATGACTGCAGTGCCTGATAATACCTACACAAAATGGGAGGAAAAGATGATGATATCAAAACAAAATAGAGATATGAGGGAGGTTGGGGAGGGAATTATAATTGTTTATTGAATAAATTATGGATGTTTCCTCAAGTAATGTAAGTTGATATTATGACTATTTTATAAACATATATTCTTTAATACATAAATTATTGTTGCTAAATTGTTTGGATATATCTCAACATAACATCATAGCTCCTAAAAATTAAAACCCCTTCTTCTGCCATTTTCTTTTCTTCTATATTGCTGAATATTATGGATCTTAGTATACTCTGCTGCCATGTCAGACAGGCTGATTGTTTTTACTTATTAATAACATGGAATATCAGTGCTGTGGGATTATTGGGTCTCTTCTTGAAATTCTCAAGGGAATCCTGACCAAGCATTAATTTATTCTGCTGGTAAATTATGCACTTTATAGTCATGAATAGTTGCTCCATTTTGTAGTTTGAATCAGTGTTTAAAGCTCAGCAAGACATAAGTATCAGGAAAAGATATTGAAGAGAGAGTACATGAGGTTATCATCCTAAATAGGATACCCAAACATATTCAACACACCTTAAAGACTTTACTTCATTTAGGGGCAGGTATTCAGCAAGTGCTGAGTTCATTTTCACTTCAGCATGTATTGTAGTCAGCTTTATTCTTGCTGCACAGAAAGAACTCAAGCAAAATGGCTTGTGGAGGAATGGGTTTATTTGGCTTAAGGACTTGAGGGGAGACTCCATCCTGGCAGGGAAATGATAGCATGAGCAGAGGGGTGGACATCACCTCTGCCACAACACTGTAAACAACGGCAGGAAGGTGTGCCAAACACTGGCAAGGGGAAGCTGGTTTATAACCCCATAAGCCCACCCCCAACAACACAGCTCTAGTGATGTTTTAATTCCCGAACAGCCATCAGCTGAGGATTGATCAATCAGAACACATTCATTTGTTTGCAGGGGACACCTGGGTCAAACCATGACACCATGTATCCCAGTTCTAAGTAAACATGAGAAAATTCAGTTGTTAATTCTGTTTGTTATTTCCTAAGATCACTTTGAATTTTTATTCATATTTAAGAAAGTTACTTTAGAGTTGTTAATGAATATAATAAGGTATGAATTATAACAGTAAGATGATTTCATTGATCAGAATTGGTTTTAATAAATTATCATTCAGAAAATATTTATTAAATGCTTCCAGCCAATATAAAACCCTTTAGAAAACCTTAAGAGAACTGTAACTTGTCCTAAAATTTCATTGTATTTAGGCTATATTCTTTACAAAAGAGTACAATGCAAAATTTATCTTGGCACTGGGAATAAACAAGCAGTGCAAACAGTTATTAACTAAATGTATGAATAGTTAAATCACATGTTTAGGCATGCAGCAAAGCCATAAATGTGTGCTTTAAGTTGAGAATGAAACAATTATTTTTTAATGGAATATGAGAAAACACACAGAGACATCAGTTCAGAAAATCAAGTGTCATGATCATGGCAGTTCAGATATGACTTTTTGATGAAAAAAAGTTACAATTAAATATATTCTTTTTTATTGTCCATAATGATTTACATTGTTTATTGGGCCAACAATGAGTTGTGATTCCCAATTCCTCATTGCCCCCCTTCCCCATCCCCAGTCAGTTAGATATCCTCCTCTGTGGGCCTTCTGTATCAGTCTCTGTGGTAGGGAAACATGGATAGCCCAGTCTTCAGCCGGGTTATCCTGACCCAACTGTGTTGATACTGAAGGGTGTCATGCCTCTGATACTCTCCCCCACCACGGCTCTCACAATCTTTCCACCCCCTCTTCTGCTCAGTTCCCTGAGTCGTGGTGGGTGAGTATTAAGGATGCTTTAATGTTGTGAGCTTAGGGGTCCTTGTGTCGAAAATCCTTGGTTTCTGTCTCATTGGCCTATCCTGTGTTAATTGAATGGCTGTGGCTGTGGGTCCCTTGTTCATCCTGTCATTCTCTGCAGGGTTCCATATGGATTCTCCATGGTATGACTGTGGTGGCTCATCTCTTGCCAGGATCTCAGCTTTCTGCCTGCGGTCAGTTGGTAGGGTTATATGGGCCACAGCTCTCTCTCTGTATCCTGAAAAATACAAACACAATCTTCATCAGAGAGTGAGATCAGTATAGGTTAACAAATATATACCATTATGGATTACCTAGGTAGGTTCTTTTTTTAGTAGCCTCCCTGTCAGTCAATCACATAGCACATCTTTTCTTGGGAGCCCAAGACTATGGGATCCAGTGCATATCACCCTGAATCCCCAGTTCCAATCGAGGGTTCCCCATCACTGAGTGGAATATTTGGCCAAATTTAATAACTGTTGATTGTTTCCCCCAGGCACAGGCTCCTCCATTGCACAAGTACTCTTTGTTGGTTTGACATTCTCTCCCAATAGGAGGTGTGCTCAGCCTAGTCATGGCCGCAGACTGTGTTTCATGCCAGTGGTCTGTTTACTCCAGCTGTCATTGATAAGCTTCCCCTGGCAGCTTGCATAGTGCCTCCCAGCACTGCACTAACTGCCATCTGGGGGCTGGTTACCATTCCAGACTATGAAGGGTCTCTCGATGCTGATCAATAGCATTCTGTGGTTTCCTCAGCAACAGGGTTTTGCCTCAGGCCTGGGGAGGGCATTCAAGAGCCTTGACAGAATTCGGTCTAGTTTTTGGAACCTAATGGGTCACTTTGGTCAACAGCTCAGTCACGGAAGGAACCAGTGGCCGGGACCGGGGCTGTCAGACTGCTCAATTATTCAAAGATTTAGATATTCTCTCCTACTACTCATGGCCGCTCTTACGAGTAGACGCCCAATACTTACTCTTTAGGTTACAGTATGCTCTTTAGGATTTTATGTTTTTGAACCTAATTTGGTTTAGCCTAATGCTTAAGCCATTCCCCTCCCCCCTTCCCTTACACCTCATTCATAACCTCTCACTTCTTTCGACTAGTCTGCATGAAGAAAACGGTTATCCTAGTTAAGGACCACATATGAGGGAGAGTATGCGGCTTTCAATTCTCTGTTCTTTTGAGTGTTCGCTTAGTAAGATCTGCTAAAAGTCAGACCATTTTTTCCTAAATTTTGATATTTCATTTTTCCTTTCAGCTGAGTAGAATTCCATCTTGTAAATATACCATAGTATCACTCTCCATTCCTCCAAGGATGGGCATTTTGGTTGATTCCAATTCTTGGCTATTGTGGTACCCTGCTAATGAGGCATGAAGGAAGTAGGGTTTTGCTGAGTCTGGCAGGCTTCTGGGACAGTCTCCTTCCGATAAGGAAGTTGAGGCAAAGTCCGGGGGCCCCTGTAAATCTTAGCAATCCTGAAAACTCCAAAGCCCCTAGGCAAGCCACAGCTATCCCCAAGATAAGATAAGCAGATCAAAGCCTAACTTATTTCAACTGCAAATAACAAACCTAAAGGTTTCATTTCCTCTGTTAACATCACCATTCTATAGAGTCACGTAGCCCCCTCAATTTATCTATGTAAATTAGGATACTGACCCCTACCAATCGAGCTCATGAGATGCCCACAGATCTTGCTTCCTGTGACTTTTCCCTATATAAACAGCTGCCGTCTATCAATAAAATGAGATCTGCCCACTTCCGCGTTCTCCCAAGGGTCTCATCTCTCGTTCGGCTCATGGCTGTTCCAAGTCGCTGCTCACCCAGCTCCCGTGGGTGAACGGGGAGTTGATGCGCGCTGCAACCCCCTAAGTAACCCACGGACCCAGAACTGGCGACCCAACGTGGATGACGGATCCCCAAAGAAGACAGACAGACGCCCAGCAAACCGCAGCTGGCATCCGCCTTCTACAGTCTGAGCAGCTGGACCTCTGGAATACGCAGGGAATGTGAGTCTCCCTTCACACAAGGGACATCGGCCCCAGGAGGGTATCTGGGGTCTGGCCTCCACACTCTTGAGGGCTGGCACTCTTTTTTTTTTACTTTCTTTTCGGTCCATGCCATCGCGAGGGACTTTTCTAAGGCTAAGCAGCAACTGATGTCTCTTGATTGGGGCTACTCTCCAATAGGGACGGAAGGCTCTTAGCTGGATGAACTGACCCCGACTGCCCATCCGGGTGTTGGCTGTGATCACTCTATCTTAATCTCTATCTTGATTAAAACTGGCAACGCATTGGCCACTTAAATCCCATTAGGGGGGGCCACCAGTATTCTGAAGTTTGCGGACAGGCTTACGTCTGAGCTTTTGGGGAATCCCCCTTATTGCTGGTCGATAAGGGAACGTTGCCCACTGGCTTTGGCGTTTCATATCTTTTCTATCACGGGGAACTCCTCTACCCGTCAGAAAAATTCTCCAGTGAAGGAGTTAAAGGCACTTCTTAAGTCAGGGGGACGTGGCCTTTCCAAAAGACAGGCTGCTTCCTTCTGGGATGAAGTGCTCTCTGTAGCTCCCTGGATGAATACTAGTGACCTCCATGATGCAGAAATCTGGACCCGTGTGGCCAGAAATATGAAGATCCAGGAAGAAAATCCCCCTTCCCCTTCGTTTCTCCCAATAATAGCAGCTATTAGGCAATGTCTAACTCCTTCTAAAACAGAAGCTGATCTTAAATTACAAAATGAGGCTAATTCTGATGAGGAAAGCTCTAAGGATAACCTAATGATAGACCTTAGCTCCCTAAAACATTCAATAGAGGAAATTCGGCAAAAATTCTTAGGTCCTGGAGCTCAAACTCCAGCGCCACAGGCAGCCTCACAGCCTTTCACCTCAGGCACACCCCCCAGCCTTTTGGAAAAAAGCGCTGATGTTGACCCTTTAGTGCCTAGATCTATTTCTCCACCTTTGCCACTATATATTCCCACAGTACCTGAGGAACCAATAATTCCAAAAATTAAACAGGTAAACTTCCGAGACGGAAGCGCTAATAACTTTCCTATGCCCAAATCTATGCCCATGGTGCCGGAGAAGCCTAATCTCAAACTTGCGCCCTACCCCGCCCTCCCTGAGGTGCTGGCTAGAGGCTCGATCACCTGGAGCAGAGGTCACACCCTCGCTCCCCACACCCTGCCTTGACAAGCTATAGCTCATGCTGCTGCAGCCCCTGGCCCCGCCCTACCCTCTCGGGCTATGGCTTCTCAGCAGCTTCGCTCAGTCAAGCACTCTCCAGCCAGGATACACAGGCAGACACCTAAAAAAACCCGAAAATTTATTTTAAAAACAAAACAAATCCTCTCAATATAGAGAACTTTATGCTCTCCATATGGCCCTTCAGGAAAAAAAATAGCCATTTTAACCTCTTCTCCAATAGCATTTATGCTATCTGTCTGGCCTCCACATTCTGATGGGGGATAACTTTTACTATACAGCCCTGGACGTCTCCAGGGTCCAACCTCTACAAGGCAAATCCTTTCCCTCACTACTTGCTTATAAAAACGAAAGGGGGAAAATACCCTTAGAAAGTGTCTTACTTATAAGTCTATGTTAAGGATCAGACTGTTCAATATTTGGAGATACTTATCAATGGTGTTGCTCATTTGGCATTCTTGGGGAAAAAAAAGGATTACTCCAGAATTTTCATAAAAGCTCTAATTATAAATTTCTATACTAGATATAATAATTTCCAAAGGTATTTGCTTGGTCTATTTTATTAAGAAAATTAATTTTCATTTCTGTCAAAAAGAGTGATCACAATACTTTAAAAAGTGACCACAAAAAGTCAGTTTTTAAGTACTAAGTCATCCTCTTTCCTAAAGTGAGAGATGTTAAACTTACAAATGCCAAGACCACAGGCTCAAATTTAGGACAAATTAAAACAAGCTATATTTGTGTATACAAGAGCTGACCAGTAGCTCTCTTACCTAATTAACAGGGCTTAAGAGACTAGTGGAATACAAAGAAAAAGTGGGGTTTCATCTCCAAAACCCTGAAATAGTTCTAATAAAGAAATTTATCAAACAGAAGTACAATTAAGCAGGACTGAGTACAATATGATAGTTCACTATAAATCCTATGTGAGTTAAAGTAACTAGATAACTTCTTCAAAGTACAAGTAACTTTTAAGCCATGCTTGTTCATTATCTTACAGCTATATTGTCCTGCCTGTTTCCCAGGACAAAGCTTGTCCCTGCTAGAAATTATCTTCTAGGTCTTTATCTTATCTTCAAGGACTTTTCTCACAGGTTCTTTGAAATCCTTCAGCTGTTAAACAGGAAAAGTTTAGCTTCCTTGAAGTTAACTTTTTTAGCAGTCTTACTAATTTCAGTTTTATTCCTTCTCACAGCTGCCCAAGGTGACTCATATGCTGTTATTAAAGTTAACTGTTAATGTATGTCATCTGCTTTATCCATACAGGTCAAAAATTCTCTCAAGTGGGGTTTTGTCTCTGCTTATCTCCACTGATCTTCTTCCTTTACCACCCACTCAAATGCCTCAAACTGCTTCTTTTACAACCCCCTTCCAGTCACTTGCTGAATGCTGTTACTATGAACATCACTCTTAAATACCTTGTCTCCATAAAAATTATTCTCCACCCAGGTTCTTCCATATCCAGTTCTTTAGCCAAAGGATGGGTATCACCTTTGTTTGTTTAATTCCAGGCCCACTGATGTCAGATGCCTCTCCAGTGTTTCTCTTACAGCAACCACCTGCATCACATCAGGGCTCTAGCCTTGATATGGTGTGAAGGACATTCCAGCCTGTGTGTGAATTCCTCCACCCTTACTTAATGCTCTTTAGATATGATTGTCCTACAGATAGGAGGAAATGAAGCTGCATTCTGGCCCAGCCTTTGCCAACAGAAAAACTTTCATCCCTCCTGGTTGGTGCGCGATGGAGCTCTCCCTGCAGGAGCCTCAGGGATCCCAGGAGCTGCCCTTGCCCAGACCCACCCAGGAAACTTCAGATGTCAACCATCAGCAGCTTGAGTACCTCCAGAGACGATTGACTTCTCTTACTGAAACAGTGCTCCAGAACCAAAGGACACTAGATGTCATCACTGCTGAACTTGGGGGACATGGACTTGGGGGAAAAATATTGTTTTTATGAGTCTTATATGTTCTCAATGCCCCCACCCCTTTGTTCTCTATTTCTTTGATTTCCTGGCTCCTCCCACTCCTTGGTCCACTCCTTGCTATAGGAACCCTGCTGCTCATAGCCCCCTGTGTCATCCAGTTTATCAAACGGCAAATAACCAATATCGCTCGGGTCAATACCAATCAAGTTTTAGTACAGTATCAAACCTTGCCTAAAATAACAGAGGCTTATGATGCCACTGCTCCATTATAAAAACAAGAAGGAGGAGTTGTGGTACCCTGCTAATGAGGCATGAAGGAAGTAGGGTTTTGCTAAGTCTGGCAGGCTTCTGGGACAGTCTCCTTCCGATAAGGAAGTTGAGGCAAAGTCCGGGGGCCCCTGTAAATCTTAGCAATCCTGAAAACTCTAAAGCCCCTAGGCAGGCCACAGCTGTCCCCAAGATAAAATAAGCAGATCAAAGCCTAACTTATTCCAACTGCAAATAACAAACCTAAAGGTTTCATTTCCTCTGTTAACATCACCATTCTATAGAGTCACGTAGCCCCCTCAATTTACCTATGTAAATTAGGATACTGACCCCTACCAATCGAGCTCATGAGATGCCCAAAGATCTTGCTTCCTGTGACTTTTCCCTATATAAACAGCTGCAATCTATCAATAAAATGAGATCTGCCCACTGCCGCGTTCTCCCAAGGGTCTCATCTCTCGTTCGGCTCATGGCTGTTCCAAGCCGCTGCTCACCCAGCTCCCGTGGGTGAACGGGGAGTTGATGTGCGCTGCAACCCCCTAAGTAACCCACGGACCCAGAGGCTATTATGAATTGGGCTGCTATAAATATAATTGTACAAAATTTTATGCATCGTGATGTGGCATCTTGCAGGTAGATGCCTACTAGAGGGATAGCTGGGTCCATTGGTAGTTCTATGTCCATTCTGTCTAGGAGTCTCCACATTGCTTTCCATAACAGTTGAACAAGTTACCAATCCCACCAGCAGTGAATGAGGGTTCCTTTCCCCCCGCATCCTCGCCAGCAACTATTGTTGTTGGTTTTCTTCATGATTGCCATTCTGATAGGGGTAAGATGGTATCTCATTGTGGTTTTGATTTGCATTTGCTGATGCTTAAGGATGCTGAGCACTTTCTTAGATGAGTCAAGGCCATTTGTGTTTCCTTCTCCATGAATTCTCTGTTGAGATCTGTACCCCATTTTTGAGGGGACATTTTGGGTTTTTGTTATTAATTTTTTTGAGTTCTCTGTAGGTTCTGGAAATTAGGCCTCTGTCTGAGTTGTACCTGGCAAAAATCATTTCCCAATTTGAAGGGGATCTATTGGCTCTGAGTATGGTTTGTTTTTCTGTACAGAAACTTTTGAGCCTGATGAGTTCCCATTAGTTAAGTGTTTGTTGTATTTCTTAGGCTCCTGGAGATTTGCTCAGGAAATTTTTCCCTACTCCTATTTCATGTAGAGTTCCTCCTATTTTTTCTTCCAGGGTGTTCACGGTTACCAGATTTATATTAAAGTCTCTGATCCATTTGGAGTTGATTTTTGTGCATGGTGAAAGGAGTGGATCTATTTTCATTTTTTTTTTTACATGTATTTATCCACCATTTGCTGGAGATGCTATCTTTGGCCCACCGTGCATTGTTGGCCCCCTTGTCAAAGACCAAATAACTGAGGTTATTTCATTTTAAAGCTGGGTCTTCAATTCTGTTCTATTGATCTGTCTTTCTGTTTTTATGCCAGTACCATGCTGTTTTCGTTACTATGGTTTGTAGTATGTTTTGAAGTCAGGGATGGTGATACCTCTTGAGTAGGATTTTTTATTTAGAATAGTTTTGGCTATCCGAGGTCTTTTGCCTTTCCAAATAAGTTTAGAGATTACTTTTTCTATGTCTGTGAAAAAAGAGGTTGGGATTTTTATCGGCATAGCATTGAATCTGTAAATCGCTTTTGGCAGGATTGCCATTTTTACTATATTGATTCTCCCTAACGATGAGCATGCAATATCTTTAAATCTTCTCACATCCTCCTCTATTTCCCTCTTGAGTGTTTCAATATTTTCCTTATATGAGTCTTTCACTACCTTGGTTAGTGACATTCCAAGGTATTTGATTTTCTTTGAGGCTATTGAAAATGGGACAGTCTCTCTGATGTCTTTTTCAGTCTGCTTGTCTTCGACATATAGAAAGGTTACTGATTTTTGTGTGTTAATTTTGTATCCTGCCACGTTGCTGAGGCATCAATCACCTTCAAGAGATTACTGATACCATTCTTTGGGTCTGATATATAAAGGATCATGTCATCTGCAATGAGGGATACTTTAATTTCTACATTTCCGATTTCTATCAATTTTATGCCCTTCTCCACTCTTATCACTTGGGTTAGAACTTTAAGCACTATGTTAAAGAGCAGTGGTGAGAGTGGGCATCATGTCTAGTTCCTGAATTGAGTGGGAACTCCTTAAATCGTTCCCCATTGAGAATGATTCAACCTTTAGGAATTTTGTAAATTGTCTTTATTAAATTGAGGTATAGGCTATCTATGCCTATTCTTTCGAGACCTTTGAATATGAAGTGAGGTTGAATTTTGTCAAAGGCCTTCTCCGCATCTATTGAGATAATGATGTGGTTTTTGTGTTCGAGCCGATTAATGTGATGTATTACATTTATCGACTTGCGTATGTTGAACCATCCCTGCATCTCTGGGATAAAGCCAACTTGGTCAGGGTGAATAATATTTTTGATGTAGCATTGCATCCGGTTTGCTAGGACTTCGTTCAGGGTTTTCGCATCTAAGTTCATCAGAGATATGGGTCTGGAGTTCTCTTTTCTTTTTGCATCCTTGCCTGGTTTGGGGATTAGGACAATGGCAGCTTCATAGAAGGTGTTTGGAAGCCTTCCCTCTTTTTCTTTGCTTCTGACAAGCTTCAGAAAGAGTGGTTTTAGCTCTGTGATGAAGGCTTGGTAGAATTCAGCTGAGAAACCATCTTTTCCTGGGCTTTTCCTTTTGGGGAGGTTTTTTTTTATTGCATCTTCAATCTCTGTGGATGTGATAGGTTTATTTAGTGCTTTTATCTGCTATGGGTTAAGCTTTGGCAGTTGGTAGGTGTCCAAAAACTTATCCATTTCTTCCAGATTCTCAAATTTTGTGGAGTAGAGGTTTTGGAAGTATGACCTGATGATTCTTCCCATGTCTTCAGGATCTGTTGTGATCTCACCATTGTCCTTTCTGATTTTGTTGATTTCAGCTTTCTCATTTCTTGGTTTGATTACACTGACCAGGGATTGGTCAATCTTATTAACTTTTTCAAAGAACCAATTTTTTTAATCGTTTTCTTTATTTCCAATTCATTAATCTCATCTCTGTTTTTAATTATTTCCTTTCATCTTGCGCTCCTCGGGTTAGCTTTTTCAATCTGTTCCAATGATCTTAGGTGGGTGGTTAGGCGATTAATTTGAGACCTCTCTGTCTTTGATATGAAGGCATTTAGTGCAATGAGCTTTCCCCTCAAGACTGTCTTCATTGTGTCTCACAAATTCTGGTAAGATGCGTTATCATCATAATTTACTATGAGGAAATTCTGAATTTCCTGTTTTATTTCTTAGATGACCCAAACATTTTTTAGGAGCGAATTATTCAGGCACCAGTACTTTGTGTATTTTCTGGATTCTGTTCCATTGTTAATTTCTACCTCTAATGCATTATGATCTGATATGATGCAAGGAACTACATCAATCTTCCTGAATTTGTTTAGGGAAGATTTGTGTCCTAATATGTCACCAATTTTAGAAAAAGTTCCATGCGCTGCTGAGAAGAATATATATTCTCTGTCTTTGGGGTAGAACATTCTGTAAATATCTGTTATCCCCAGCTGGTCAATGGTGTCATTAAGCTCCATTATGTCCCTGCTGATCTTCTGTTTAGTTGATCTGTCTAAAGCTGATAGAGGTGTATTAAAGTCTCCTACTATGATGGAATTAGATTCTATTTCTGCTTTATTTTTGAGTAGGTTTCCTTTATGAACTGTGTTGCACTCAAATTTGGTGCATATATGTTAATGATGGTGATATCTTCCTGCTGGATTATTCCTTTGATGTGTAAGAAGTGACCTTCGTTGTCCTTTTTAATTGATTTTTGCGTAAAGTGTGTTTTGTCAGAGATTAATGTAGCCACACCTGCTTGCTTTTTACTTCCACATACCTGATAAACTGTTTTCCATCCATTTACTCTAAGAAGGTTGCTGTCGTTAGAAGTAAAGTGTGTTTCCTGAAGGCAGCAGATGGAGGGGTCCATTTTTCTGATCCATCCTGCAAATCTGTGTCTTTTTATAGGGGAGTTATGTCCATTCATATTAAGTGATATAACTGTGAGGTTTGCTTTAAGCCCTGCCATGTTGAAGGGTTAATGGCGATTTTTGTCTGTCCTGCTATTAGCGCACTGACTGTGAATGTCGTGTCAGGGCTCTGCTACTCTTCTGAGGTAGATTTATTGTTTCTTATGTGTGGGATATCTCTTGCAGGATCTTCTGAAATTTTGACTTTGTTTCCAAATTGTCGTAGAGCTGGTTTACTTCATGGAACGCTTTCACTTCTCCATCTATTATGAGGGATAGCTTTGTTTGTTACAGTAGTCTAGGTTGAAAGCCATACTTCTTTACGCCCTGAAAAGCATTATTTCAAGCCCTTCTAGCTTTCATGGTTTCTAATGAGAAGTCTGAGGTAAGTCTGATTGCTTTTCTTTTATAAGTCATGGTTTGATTTCCTCTATCAGCTTTGAATATTTTCTCTTTGCTTTCTATGTTAGGCATCTTAATTAAAATGTGCCTTGGAGAATTCCTCTTCATGTCCTGTCTGTTAGGAGTCCTCTGGGCCCATTGAAAGTTGAGTGGGCTTTCTCTTGTGAGATAGGCAAAGTTTTCTTGAATAATTCTGTTGAAGATATTTCCTATGCCCTTAGCCTGGGTTTCTTCTCCCGCTGGGATCCCTATGATTCTAATATTGGGCCTCTTTATGGTATCCCATAGATCCCTCAAATTTTGCTCACTTGATCTTGAATTTATTGAAACCTATGACATCCTTATTAATTCCTTTTGTCTTGTCCTCAATGTTTGAGAATGTGTCCTACATATTGTCAACTCTGAGACTGATTGATTCAAGGGAGATTTTTAACAACTGCATTTCATTTTTGGTTTCTGCTATAATTTTGTTTATCGTCTCCAATTCTTTGGTGTGATCCAATTTCCAGCCCATTTTTATTTTTGCTTGGGATTCCTGAAAATCATTTCTAAGTTTTCTTAAGTCCTCATCAAATTTAAACAATTGATAATGGGACTAGGGTTCCTGAGTTGGGGAGTTCTGTCTTTAATTTCTGTGGGTTGTTTTCGTTGGTTTCTGCCCATGTCCAGGTAGGGGATTTGGACTCAGGCACCGTGGGGAGTGCTATTCAGCCCACTTTACTTCCAGTGGAATGATCACCAAGTCTGATCTTAAAGAGAGTCCTTTCCTGTTAGGGTGTTCTGTCCCCAGACAGCAAACAGGCTTAGATCTTTACCCATCTGGATCCCTCTGTATGTGACTGTTTAGTCTTACAGCCACCTCATAGGCCCCTGTCCCTGATTGGTATGCTGCAGTAGAAACAGCCCCATCACCCCAAACTTTAGAGCCCAGTGTCTTCCCACCTGGCAGTGGTGCATGATCCCTGGTACTCACCGAGACCGCTTGTGCCCTCCTAGCAGTTACCCGTCTGAACCAGCCTCTGCCGAGGTTCCCAGGTATGTGTCTCAGGTCTGGCCCCAGAGCCAAGCCAGGTCAGCTGGCCCAAGGATTGCATCTGCCCATGTATGCAGGGGGTTCGTGGAGAGAAGTCTGCCGAAGGAGGATCGGGCACTGGATGGAGGGGGCCCCATGAGGGAAAGGTGCTCAGCTGGCCTCGCGGGCTCAGGAACTGGCCAGGAGGCTACAATGGCAGGAGCTTGTGGTGGGGATGGGTTGGCTCTCCACTCCTCTGTGGAGCAGAGAGCCACTGGGGAACCCTGTCTGCCCTGGCACAGAAGCTGGGGGGAGGGAGGGCCTGGGTTTAGGTCCAGCTGGGGTCCAGGGTTTGGATCCCAGCTGGAAAATCAAACCTTTAAGGAGAGAGTCCTGGTGACGCTGCTACTCGTCCACCATCTTGCTCTTCCCCTGCCAAATATATTCTTAATTTTTCATGGAGCGTGATATAAAATTTTCTGAGGCCTCTGGAGGCCTCAGGAAATTTTATATAGAACAATCCATATATTTCCGATGTAGAAGAACTATGAAATCTATCTTTAGGATTATGGTCCTTAGAAGAAAGGAAATAGAATTTTTAAAGAAGTAGCTAAAAAACCCAAGATGACTATGAAAGAATGTACATCTATAATAAAATGTTTGTATAGGTACATGGTGGAAAGTAGGAGATGGAGCTCAGATGGTAAAGTGCTTTCCTAACATGAGTAAAGCCCTGGGTTTGATCCATAGCATCACATATGTTGGGAACAATGTGGGAGGATGAAGTCTCAAAAATGAGGTTCTTGCTGGGAGTGATGGCGCACACCTTTAATCCCGACACTCAGCAGGCAGAGGTAGGAGGATCACCATGAGTTCAAGGCCACCCTGAGACTACATAGTGAATTCCAGGTCAGCCTGGGCTAGAGTGAGACCCTCCCTCAAAAAACAACAAAAAAATGACGTTCTTGTGTAATTTTGTACGTGAATGTGAGACACTGGACATGATGTTACTTTAGATAAATTTTATTATCAGTACTTATAAAGAAATTTAGATCAGAAATCAATTTTCCCTCTCCTTCAATGTATATTCAAAATTCAATACTTTCCACTAGCTTCACTGCTTATACCCTCCTGCAAGCTTCAATCCTCTCTGTTAGCTGAGAGTAGCTCCATCTGTCTAGTCTTCTGGCATTCACTTCTCAAAAATTAAACACTACAAGGATACAAACCACAAAAAACTCCCAAACCATGACCTTGATAAAACATAAGTCAAATTCATGTATCTCTACTGCTCAAAACTCTTCCATTATATCCCTTTCATTCAGAATTAAAACCAACTTCCTTATGGTGCCTCCTAAGGTCCCATTTTGCCCATGTACTTTGTTCTTCTCTTTGTCTTTCACTCCTCATCTTTGATCATTCTTCTGCAGCCACAGTGGCCTATATGCTATTTTCTGAACATACCAAATATGGTCCTATCCTGAGAACCTTACACTAGATATCAGTCCTAAGAATGGGAAGCAAATTCTCTCATAGTATACAAGCCTTTGCCCAACTGAGGCATCTCAGAAAGTCCAAATTTACTAATTTATTAGCCTAAATAAAATTTCAACATTTCTTCAGATAGACAAACTTGTACATGCATGTGCACATGTACAAGTACACACATATATTCATTATCTGAGTCCCCTAACCATTGTATAATAAACAGCATTTATTACACACTAGCAAATATGATTTATGAAGTCACTATGCTATATGTTTGTTTTTTCACAGATATTCTGTATAGTAGTTTTTTTAATATTTCATGCTTTGTTCATGAATTTATTCCTAGCAACTCTATTAGTCCTTGGCACATGACAGTCATTGAGCACAAATGTGCAAGAATGAACAAATGAGTTGAGTTGATGGTCAGAATGGATTCTACTCATAGATATTTTGCTTAAAAATAGCCTTTCCCTCCCCCTCTCTCATTTGCTGTTCTGTTCCATTTACTGTTCCCTCCAGTGATGGTAGTTTGTCAACTTGTCCTGTTTAGGAATCCATAGTAATCTTGGGTGGTTCTCTGAGATTGCATACAGAAAGGATTAACAAAAGAATGAGGTCCCTCTTCTAGAGTGAGCCCTTCCCCCAGAGTGGGTGTGCTTCACAGAAGGGGAATGGATATAACCCAGTTTTCTTGGACTTACATCTTGGATTAAACACCAGTGAGTCCCCAGGGAGCCTTCAGGCCTTCAGTGCTAGATTGGGACTGCTGAGGAAACCAGCCACAAGGACTGAACAGCTACACGTTCCTTTACCCATGGGCCTACAAACTACTATTGTTGGACTATCATAAACTACCCCAATAAATTCCCCTTTTTACTACAATCTGTTCTATTGGTTCTCTTCCTCTAGAGAACTCTAATACACCTACGATCTCTCCCATCATGACTTTCTTCTCTTTATCTTGGTAAATTTGATTTAGCCATTCAGTTAAAAATCATATGTAGCCTACACAAATATAAGTAAATTGATCCCACTACTAAGCAAAATACAATAGAAACATGGTATAAGGGGATGGATTTGATCTCAGGAAAGGCTTTCTAACAATTCACAGGAATGCTACAGGAGTTGCAAGTTGTTGGATACAGTGCCTTAGTATTACTAAAGATGCTTAAGATTATAGACTGCAAACATTAGCATGAATGAATCTAATCTAGAAAAAAATTCAAGCAAGGAGCACATATGAAAAGAACTTAAAAGTACTATAAGGGTCAGACAAGATGATATATACCTATAATCCCATTAAACAGGAAACTGAATTGGAAAGATTGAGGGTTAGAGACCAGACTGGGTACATAGTGAGAAAGTATATATAAAAAAAACTGTGGATAATAAATGTAGAGAACATGCAATTACAAGGTTTCCTTGTGTGCTGAATTTATGTACATATCATCAACATCTTCCATCCGAAGCAATTTCTACTTACCTACATTTGTTTGCTAGTGATTAGAAGTTGATACTACCAATAAATTACAGAAAATGCCTTTAGTTATTGATAGTATTTGCAGCAATAATTATATATTTTTAATGTGTATTTAATAATTTAAGTGTTTAGCATGTGATTTCGTAATATAATGTCATTAGGTAGCCAATTCTATAAATACTTACAAAAGTAGTTTAGATATTTATATATATTAAGGACTTATACAAAGTAGTTTCTCATATGTTCACAAATATGTGCTACCATTCTCACAGTTAATTTAAGACAGATTCTCTCCTCAGAAACTTCCTCATATTCCTTAGATATTATCCCTTAATACTCCATTCCCTTTCTAGCCCATCTCAAGGCAACTAGTTTACTTTTCTTCTCTATGCTGTTCCCTATTCTTGATCCCATATAAATGAAAGTTTATATATTAATTGACTATATTTTAAATGCATGAATTTACATGTTTATGAATTTCATCTTGGTAAATCTATTCTTAAAAGAAAATAAAGGAAATTTATGAGAATATTTCAATAACAGATTATTAGACTTTTGCTTAATTTGCGTGTGTGGGAGGCTCTTCTTTGGCTTTTGAGTCAGTCTTATCAGTTTGCAGCCCTGCTACTTTTGAATAAAAATATAAATGTGGTAAGTAACAAGAAACAGTACATTTTAGGAAACATTCACTTTTAGCTAAGTATAATTCAAAATTATTTTGTTGTATTTCCAAATATAATACCTCATTTTCCTCAAAATGTTGGCAGCTTTTATCTCTTAAATTTCTTAAGAGAACTTTAACATATGTTACAAGGAAAAATGAAAGATTAAAAAAGTTTGAAGATTTCTTATTAAAAAACATTTAAAAATTATGTTTCTTAAACATTTTTCACTTTGCCAAATATCCTTTATCTCAGTATGACTCTTTGGCTGTTGTGAAATATTTATTTCAGAGTGATACATTATACATGCTCACAGAAATAAGTTAGACATTCACACATTTTTATAATGATATATTGTTCAAATGGTAGACAGAGAGGCTGGAGAGATGGCGCAGCGGTTAAGGCACTTGCCTCCAGTGCCTAAGGCCTTGAGTTCAATTCCCCAGGACCCACATAAGCCAGACCTACCAGGTGGTGGTCCTGGTGCTCTCTCTCGCTCTCTCTCTCTCTCTCTCTCTCTCTCTCTCTCTCTCTCTTCCCCTTTCTTTCTCTCTCTGCTTGAAAATGAATAAATAAAATAAAATAAATGATAGAATAATTTTATATTATAGTGTTTTGTTGATCATTCAAATTTTAATGATGGGAATGTCTTCAACATGAATCCTGATAAGATAAAAATTATAAATAGATTGATTATACTCAGTGTGCCAAGAAGAATAATGTTCCAGGCAAATATGTCCTTGTCTAAATTCCCAAAACTTGTGGCTACATTACATGGCATGTTAAAGAAAAGTGTGTAGATGAACCAAAGTTGACCATTAGTTGGCATAGAAATGGGGAGTTTGCCCACATATAATCACAAGGGTCCTTTTAAGTATATAAAAGCAGAATAAAAAACACAAGATAGATGGTAGCCTGAGAAGGACTTGGCTCAATTTTGCATGCTTTGAAGATTACAGAATCTGGGGAAGAAGTTATAAGGAAATGAATGAAAGAAGCTTTTGAACTTGTTAAAAACAAGGAAAAAAAATCACTCATAGAGTTTATAAAACAAATGTTTCCCAGCTGACACCTTCACTTCAACCTATTGACATCCACTTTAGATTTCTAATGATTTGCAGTTTTTGTTTTAAAAACATCTTTATTGCCAATTATTAGAAACATTTTATGAGCAAATCTTGTGGTCATACCACTTTCCCTCTTCCTTGTCCCCAAATCACTGGAGTTCCTCCTTGTGGGCAAACTGGATCTGTCCATGGGGTAGGTAGTTATGAATTACATAAGAGGTCGCCAGTTTATTCCCCCCCCCACTCCTTTTGTGTGTTGTTGCTGAGGGAAGCAATGTCTGTGGATATTCTCCCCGACCATGGCTCTTGCAATCTTTCCAACCCCTCTTCTGATCAGTTCCCTGAGTCATGGTGGATGAGTTTTAAATCTGTTTTACTGTTTTGATTTTAAGTGTCTTTGGATTTCTGCTTTGCATTGTGTTGGGTATCCTCAGTGTATGTCTCCATTGTCCTTTCATGGGTTATCTGACTTGTTCTAATGATAGATCTCTTGTTTATCTCATCACTTTCTCATAGGTTTCATTTGGGCCATGTAGCAGTAAGCCACACACCACTGTCATGAATCTCTGGACCAGGCACTGTTTGGGGAGGAAAGTATTTATTGAAATAACAGATCCAGGGGAAGTTTCAGAATGAAGAAAAAGGCTGCCCCCCTTTCATAGACCCAAGCAGAGAGAGTAGCCCATCCAGCGCCTCCAGCCTGCATACTACAACTTTTACTTAAAAAAAAAATCAGGACCTTCAGGACTGATCTCAGACTGCTCTTTGCATATGTATAGCTGGAATTTCACATAAATACCTTAGGACTGAAGGCCAGGCCAAGGTAACACCTCCTTAAGCCAGGAAGCTGGAGAAAAACTGATAAACTCTTGAATCTACTGGAGGACATCCATTCAAACTACCACACATCCTACGTGATTGGCCACGGGTGGTTCATCAATTGCCAGGATGTCAGCCATCATCTCATGTCTTGATGATAAAATTGGGTTCTCCACAGCTCTTGCTGCCTTCTGAAAAATACAAACAGAATCTCCAGTGAAATCAGTATAGGTTAAATGAGACAAACCTTGTCAATTTGTTAAGTTTCTAATGGGTGTAGCCTCTCCGTAGATCTCTGGTAATGGGAATTTCCCCTTGGGGCCCTGTTTCTTGGTCCCTACATGATTTTGCTGTGGATCTCAGTTCCAGCTAAGGGTTCCTTGCCACTGTGAGGATCTCTTAGCCAATCAGTATACCATTGATTACCCACTTACGTTAAACGATAGGTGGGTAATCAACTATTACACAAATGAGCACTTCTTGCCTTGCTGGTATCTTCCATATAGCAGTGTGCTCAGGATTCTCATGATATCAGTCAGTACTGTATATCAGAGACCTCTGGTTTCTTCAAATATCATTGACCAATTTACTCTGGCAGCTGATGTAATGCCTTCCAACACTACACATGCTACCATCTGGGAGCGTGTTACTTTTCTGGATCTAGCAGTGTCTCCTGGTGTAGTTACAAAACATTCTGTGGTATCTTCAGCAATTGGGTCTTAATCTTTGTATTGGGGTGGGTATTCAAGTACTTTGACAAATGTTTGTCTTATATAGGGCACCTTTTGGGTCTTTTAGATCAACAGTTCAGTGTTAGAAGTAAACAATGACTAGGACAGGGAGATTCAGGCCTGAGTAATTTTTCTAGGGGTTAAGCTTCCTCACATTGTACTCATGTTCCCTTTTACTACAAGATGCCCACAACTTCTTCAAGAACTTACTGTAAGAAAGGAAGGATTTTATGGTATCGATTCATTATTGATTTAACTTATTTTATAAGTATTCCCCACCCTCCCACTCTTCCCTCCCCCCAATATACTTCCATCCACTTTGACAGTCTCTCTATTCGTCTGTGAGAGCTTAAGCTTAACCTGGTTTGAAACTGCATATGAGTGAGAATATGTAATGTTTGTCTCTCTGTTTTTGTGTGAGTTCACTAAGTATGAATAGCACAGGATGTATTCGAGTTCACCCCCCCTTTTTGTGTGGTTGCTGAGGGGGGCAACATCTCTGGTATTCTCTCTCACAAAGGCTCTTACATTATTTCCATCCCCTCTTCCTCTCAGTTCCCTGAGTCATGGTGGGTGAGTTTCAAGTCAGTTTTATTGTTGATATCAATAGGTCTCTTGATTATCACACCACTCTCTCAAAGGTTTCATTTGGTGTCTACAGGATAGGCCTGGGTGGTTCATTTCTTGCTGGGATGTCTGCCATCATCCTGTACCTTGTTGGTGGAGTTAGATTAACCATGGCTCTCTCACTGCCTTCTTAAAAATACAATCAGAATCTTCATTGGAGAGTGAGATCAGTATAGGTTACATGAGACACACGTTCGTAATTTGGCAAGATTCTGTAGGGAGTAACCTTTCTGTAGTTCTCTGACAGTGGGAATTTCCACTTAGATCCCAGGTTTTTTATCCCCATAAGATTATACTCTGGATCACAACTTCAGTTAAGGGTTCTTTGTCACTGAGTGGATCTCTTGGCCAATTCAAAAGCTTTTGAATACCCCCCAGGTTTTGGTGCCACTATTACACAGGTGATCACTTCTTGACTATTAAAGCCAACTACAGATATTAGTGCTCTTGGACTTAACAATAGAAAAGCATATACTTATATGCTTCACTGGCTTTGACTTTGGGACAGAGCTTTCCTAAAGCCAAACTCCAGAAAGAGAAATATTTCCCAATGCTTCCTCATAAATCAGACTGGCCCTCTGGTTAATTGATGAATGTAAGGGAAATGAACACAAGGAGATTTGTATCTTCTTTGTGGTGCTGAAGTCCATAATTAGGTGGGTAAACTGAGTCAATGAGAAAAACATAAGGTTTCCTTTCTCATCTATTGCTCAATGGTTGGAGACATTGTCTACTGTGAATGTTATGCTTTCTGCTTGCTTCTAAGTGAGAAAAAAATCCCTAAAAAGTGTCTTTCTTATAAGTGTGTTAAGGACCAGGTTGTTCAATGGTTAGAAACACTTTTCAGTGGTTATACTCATTTGGCATCCTTAGAAAGAAAATGATCTACAGCTAATTTCTGGTAAATATAATAATTACCTTGGGTTTTTGCAAAAAGACAAGGCATAACAAGCTTTAGAGGAATGACCACCCCAAGTCAGCTTTAAGTACTAAATGATTCTCTAGTCTAAGTTTTTATAAACAGAGTGCAACTGTTCTTTTGCTTGTAAGACCATTTAAACTGACCACTGCTACCACTGGACTTGATCAATCCAGTTATAGTTTTTGGCTCAGTAACTTCTAATTCCAGTCCTAGCTGAAGGAATCAACCCATGGATTATGGAAAAAAACATGTAAACCGGTTCCATCATTAGGTGTGTTTAGAATTTTGAGCTGTTCTTAAGGAGATCAGATGATTGAGTTATTAAAAACACCTGATATCAACTTTTATTCTCCCTTCTATGGTTACTTCCCTTTTCAATTCATGTCTCAAAAGTGATTTTATATAATGGGAATAAGAGGAAATTGTAAATGCTACATAGTTATGTTTAATGAGAAGGAATTTCAGTGGAACTTATTGAAGGAATATATAGAATAGTATTTTTAGAAGGTACTAAGTAAGGATATATTAAAGAGAGATTTCTATCAATAACTGAGAGAAATATAGAAAGGATTGCAGAGGGACTTTGAAACGATGACAGAATGTAATGAGTAAGTGATAAGAAAAGGTGATGAAAAAGATGCAATAAAGAGATGGACTCAATTTCTTTTATAAGAAATGCTAGTAACTATTAAGATTTACTGGGTGTAACATTCTCAATCTCAGCACATAGTATTAAACCATGCCTCACATCCCTAGACTTAAAATATTAATAGATGCCCCTTAAAAAACCAAAAGAGCCATAGTTCCAAGACCACCCTAAAACACGCACAGACAAGGGACCTACATACAAAGTCCCAGGCTATTTCCCCCAGCTGAACGGTTAGGTGAATTAAAGACACAGGGTTGCGCAAATCTTCACACTGGTCCTTCCATATGCCATGATATGGGACACATGCTGGGAGGATCTGGAGAAATCAAGCTTGGAGACAGGGCCTTCAGAATTGCGGGTCATGGCCAATTCTGAAAGGAACTCTCCTTGCTCCAAGAAAACACATAAAATACACTATGTGTCTTCTTAGGTTTGGGACAAACTAATTTGGATTCCACACTACAGGGGACACCCTAAGCCTCTTGTCCCAAATCCGTTTCTAAAGAGATGCCCCTCTTTACAGCAGAGATGAGAACCAGAATCGGGCACATTCTGATTCAAGATTTGTATGCTTCTTTTTCTCCATTGCTGTTTTAGGTGGAACATTCAGCCCCAAAGTCTCCACTTAGCACAGGACAATTTTATAACAAACTGCCCCTTACCATTCTTCAAGAATTAAAAGAGACAATTAGAAAAGCATACTAACTTTAAAAATTGGTGGCTAAACCAACCAAGAGCTTAAACAGCTGCTCTTAGGTCCAACTGGTGTTATTACAATTAAAAGCCAAAGGGAACAAACGGGAATAAAAAAAAAAAAACTAAAACAAGGGAGATAAAAATAAATAAATAACCAGCATCAATATAACAGGTTGCTTAAGGATGGCCCCCTTTCAGAAAAGGGGACTTCACCAAGGATTGCTTCCTTGGTATACAGAGGGGGACACGTTTACAGAAACTGTCCCAAAGGAAAATGTTTCCAGGCCCTTCTAAGACCATATTCTAGATGCTAAGGTTAACTATTATGGTTAAGGTTACTCACCAACAGCTCAAAAATACTTAATTGTTCATGGGTTAAGAAGTATACAAAAAGAATTTTTAAGGTACTCACCTAAGCTAACTATATTTCTTTGTCAATATGTGAATTATTGGACAAATTAAAATTTTAAGATAAAGGATGCTTAGGGGTATTAATTTTCTAAAATAAGGCTCTCACATCTAAAAACATTGTGAGTTTTTAAAAGATGGTTTATATTTGTTTATGCTAATGCTACCAAATGGTCATCATTGGATTTATATAACTCAAAGGTTTGATTTCAGCCATTGTGGCTTCTATCCTCCTATTAGGTAAATAGATTGAAGGAACTTAAGTTAAGCTTTTATAATATTTCTGTCATGGATAAAACATAAAAAATGTCTATGTTTGTAAGAATCTCTACTATATATCAGGCTAATTAATGCCTAAAGTTAAACTAACAACATTGGTTGTCAAAGGTTTTCTCTCTTGAAAACAGATTCACCAAGGATTGTATTAAATTTCAGCTGTCCTAAATTGACAGGACCAGACTCTACCTTATTGTGAATAATCACAGAGTCTCTATCTAAGATATTATTTCAACAATTTTCTTATTTTGTGTACTTAAACTAACTCTTTAAGTCATATTCCCTACTCCAGGATACATGTTCATACATCTGAGGACAATTTGAGTTTCTAAACCCTCCTGGATAATTGGAATGTTTACAAATATAGATGTTGTCTTGCTGGATGGTTCTTAAGCTAATGACTTCCAGGTTAGATCTCTATAGTTGGACTTATTGCTACAAATACTGTCAAAACTATGTTTTGTCTATAATAACAGTCAGAAAAATATTATGGCCTAAACTGTTCCAAATACGTAAACTCAATGTTGGGCAAGATAGAGTAAAATATTATGCCATTCTCTAATTAGATATGCCTTATTAGTCAATTTAAATTTCAATATGGATATATCAATCCTACAAGGTCAATATAAATTCCTCTCTAAATTTATTAACTACCTATATAAAAGTCAAATCCAACGGGCATCATGGGACAAATAGGCTAATATTTTAGCCTCTGTTCCCAGGTCACAAAGGCCACAGGAGATTAAAGGGCCATACTGGAGTGTTTTTTACAGTGCCTCTCTGCATGTTACCTCTCTTTCTGAACAAGAAGGATATGGAAACCCAGAAACAAATCAGTGTACAGCACATACAGGAGAGTCAAATGTCAACTAATTGTCCTAAGAATTTCCCAACTAAGGGAAAACCAAGGTCAGCACTACCTGGACTCTGCCTCACTGACAGCGATAATGCTGAAGAAGCCACAGCGCTTCTTGCAGACCTCAAATCCTCCTTGGGGAGTCATCGTGACACCCAAAAAGACATACTTGTTAAATCTTGGCTTTATACCAGGTCTTAAACACTCAGAGAGAAATTTATAACCAAGGATATATAATAATAGTTCTAATTCTATGACTAAATGTCATAAAACTCCCACCATCAAAATGGTCTCTAACAGGATGGAATCTAAAATAAATATGTATTGGACAGCTCCCACTGATAGCAAAGACGTTTTCTGACACTAATCTCTGTCCCTGGCTTGCCCCAGAAAAGATTGGAAAATATATTTTAAAACTTCCTTAAATATAGGAAGACAAGGTAAACACCTTAACATGCTCAACTTATTTACAAATTTAGATACAGACAGACTATTGTCTGGCATGTTTATTCCTTCCATTGGAGAAAATCTACTAAATTATAAATTCTAATGATGAGAAAAAAATCACAGGGCTCTAAATGCACTCATAACTACCCCAGGTGACACTTGTACTAGTATTAAGATTTAATGCTATAGCCTGGTGTGGTGGCGCACGCCTTTAATCCCAGCACTCGGGAGGCAGAGGTAGGAGGATTGCAGTGAGTTCAAGGCCACCCTGAGACTACATAGTGAATTCCAGGTCATTCTAGGCTACCTAACTCGAAAAAAAAAAGATTTAATGTTATATATTTCTCTTCTAATAACTCTGTTAATATATGTCATATGCTTTACAAGCCATACAGGAATTGTCTCAAACCATATCAGATGCTATGATGCCATTCGATAAGCAATTCTGGGGATGGATCTCAAGTTTCCATGGTGGACAACAATCTGAATAAACTGAACCACTCCGCACTGGACACCCTATATGGAACACTCCCCACCTCTGGGGGGGATACCCCACCTCTTGCCTCACAATGTGAGATAAGACAAAATCTTGGCAATGTGATGTATGGCTAAGGGGTCTCTCCTTTTTTGGCCTTCCTTAGCTAGGGACCTTCCCCTCTCTGAGGGATACCCCCAGCTGCCATAACTTCATGTCCTATTAAGCAGGAAATAGATGAGAGAGAGATTTCTTCATCCCTATTCCCAATAGCAGTTGGGGTGCCCACAAGAGAGGGGGAAATATATGAGAGTTTAGGAGTGAGACACAAAACAGGTTGTCAAGCTCCTCCTTAATTCCTCCCCAGTCAGAGCTTGCCTTGCTTGTTTTTTTTTTTTTTTTTTTTTTTGGAATGAAAATTCTATGTGTTTGGTACATGTTTCCTTTTATTTTTTATTTATTTATTATTTTTTAAGTCCTAAATATATATTTATTGTCCATAATGAGTTACATTATTCAGTGGGCAAACAATGAGTTCTTATCCCTAATTCCCTAATGCCCCCCCCTCCCCACCCCCAATCAGCTGGATATCCTCCTCCGTGGGCAGTCTGGATCAGTCCTTGTGGCAGGGAACCCTGGATAGCCTAGTACTCAGCCCGGTCCTCCTGGCCCAAGTGTGTTGTTACTGACGGGTGCCATGCCTCTGGATAGTCTCCCCCACCATGGCTCTTACACTCTTTCCGCCCCCTCTTCCGCATAGTGCCCTGAGTCGTGGTGGATGAGTATTAAGGCTGCTTTAAGGTTGTGAGTTTAGGGGTCTTTGTGTTGAAGATCATTGGTTTCTGTCTCACTGGCTTATCCTGTGTAGATTGAATGTCTGTGGCTGTGGGTCCCTCATTCCTCCCATCATTCTCTGCAGGCTTCTATATGGATCCTCCACAGTATGACTGTGGTGGCTCCTTTCTTGGCAGAATCTCAGGTATCAGCCTAGGGTTGGTTGGTAGGGTAGATGGGCCCCAGCTCTCTCGCTGCATCCTGAAAAATACAAGCACAATCTCCATCAAAGAATGTGATCAGTGTAGGTTAACAAATATACACATTTCTAGTTTACCTAGATTTTATTTTTGTTGCCTCCCTGTCAATCGCTCCCATAGTGCATCTTGTCTTGGGAGGCCAAAAGTACGGGATCCAGTGACTATTGCCCTGAATCCCAAGTTCCAGACAAGGAGTCCCCCACACTAAGTGGAAAATTGGCCGAATTTGAAAGCTGTTGATTGTCTTCCCCAGGCCCAGGCTCCTTGGTTGCACAAGAGCTCCTTTCTTGGTTTGCTGTTTTCTCCCAGTAGGGGGTGTGGTCAGCCTACTCATGACCACAGATTGTGTTTCTTATCAGTGGTCTCTGTTTACCCCAGCTATTGTTGATCATTTTCCCCTGGCAGCCTGTGCAGTGCCTCCTAGCACTACACTAACAGCCTTCTGGGGGCTGGATACCATTCCGGATGATGAAGGGTCTCTCGATGCTGGTCGATGGCATTCTGTGGTTTCTTCAACAACAGGGTTTTGCCTTGGGCCTAGGGAGGGCACACAAGAGCTTTGATAGAATTCTGTCTTGTTGTTGGAATCTCATGAGTCGCTTTGGTCAACAGCTCAGTGAGGGAAGGAACCAGTGGTTGGAACCAGGGGTTGTCAGGCTGATCTAATTATTCACAGGCTTAGACTCTCTCCCCTACTATACTCATGACCCCTCTTGCCAGTTGACACCCACTTCTTGCTAAATAGGATGCAATATGCTTGTGAGGATTTTATGTTTTTGAACCTAATGTGGTTTATCCTCAAGATTAAGCCATTCCCCCCACCCCTTACACCTCATTCATAACCTTTCACTTATTACTACTAGTCTACATAAAGAAAACAGTTATCCTGCTTAAGGACCACATATGAGGGAGAATATGCAGCGTTCGATTCTCTGTTCTTTTGGGTGTTCGCTTAGTAAGATCTGCTTGAAGTCAGACCATTTTTTCCTAAATTTCGATATATCATTTTTCCTTTCAGCTGAGTAAAATTCCATCATGTAAATATACCACAGTTTCTATGTCGATTCCTCCAGGGATGTGCATTTGGGTCGATTCCAATACTTGGCTATTATGAATTGAGCTGCTATAAATATAGTAGTACAAATGTTTCTGTGTAGAGATGTGACATCTTGTGGGTAGATGCCTAGTAGAGGGATAGCTGGGACCATTGGTAGTTCTATGTCTATTTTTTTGAGGAGTCTCCCCACTACTTTCCATAGTGGTTGAACAAGTTTGCAATCCCACCAGCAGTGAATGAGGTTCGTCTTTCCCCGAATCCTCACCAGCAATGGCTGTTGTTGGTTTTCTTTATTATTGCCATTCTGACAGGGGTAAGCTGGTATCTCATTGTGGTTTTGATTTGCCTTTCCCTGATGCTTAGGGATGCTGAGCACTTTCTAGGGTGAGAATAGGCCATTTGTGTTTCCTCCTTTTTGAATTCTCTTTTGAGAACAGTGCCCCATTTTGTGAGGGGGCAATTTGGGTTTTTGCTATTAATTTTTTTCAGTTCTCTGTAGTTTCTGGAAATCAGGCCTCTGTGTGTTGTAGCTGGCGAAAACCATCTCCCAATTTGAAGGGGGTCTATTGACTTTGAGAACGGTGTTTATTTCTGTAAAAAAGGTATTGAGCCTGATCAGGTCCCATTGGTTAAGTGACTGTGGCACTTCCTGGGTTACTGGAGATTTGCTCAGGAACTTGTTCCCTACTCTTATCTCATGTAAGGTTCCTCCAACTTTTTCTTCCAGGGTGATCAGGGTTACAGGCTTGATATTGAGGTCTTTGATTCATTTGGATTTGATCTGTGTGCATGGTGCAAGGTGTGGGTCTAATTTCATTTTTTTTACATGTGTTTATCCAGTTTGTCCAGCACCATTTGTTGAAGATGCTATCTTTGCCCCAGCATATATTGTTGGCACCCTTGTCGAAGACTAAGAAGCTAAAGATATTTGCATTAAAGGCAGGGTCTTTGAGTCTATTCCACTGGTCAGACTCTCAGTTTTTCTACCAATACAATGCTGTTTTAGTTACTCTGGCTTTGTAATATGTTTTAAAGTCAGGTATGGTGATACCTCCTGCGTAATTTTTTCTGCTCAGAATAGTTTTAGCTATTTGAGGTCTCTTACCCTTCCAAATAAATTTGGAGATTATTTTTTCAATGTCTGTGAAGAAGGAGGTTAGGATTTTTATTGGCATTGCAATGAATCTGTAGATTGCTTTTGGCAAGATTGCCATTTTTAATATATTGATTCTCCCTAACCATAAGCATGGAATGTCTTTCCATCTCGTCACAGCCTCCTCTATTTCCCGTTAGAGTGTTTCAATATTTTCCTTATATAAGTCTTTCAATACCTTGGTTAGTGATATTCCCAGGTATTTTATTTTATTTGAGGATATACAGAATGTGACAGTTTCTCTGATGTCTTTTTCTGAATGTTTGACTTCTGTATATAGAAAGACTGCTGATTTTTGTGTGTTAATTTTGTATCTTGCCACTCTGCTGAAGGCATTGATCACCTTCAGGGGATTACTAATACTGTTCTTTGGGTCTGATATATATAAGATCATATCATCTGCAAAGAGGGATAGTTTGATTTCTTCCTCTCTGATTTGTATCCCTTTTATGCTGTTCTCTTGTCTTACTGCTTGGGCTAGAACTTCAAGCTCTATGTTAAAGAGCAGTGGTGAGAGTGGACATCCCTCTCTTGTTCCTGAGTTAAGCGGGAACTCCTTGAGTCGTTCCCCATTGAGGATGATTTGTGATTTAGGAGATCTGTTTATTGACTTTATCTTGTTGAAGTATAGGCCATCTATGCCTATTCTTTCCAGGGTTACGAACATTAAGTGGTGTTGAATTTTGTCAAAAGCCTTCTCAGCATCGATTGAGGTGACCATGTGGTTTTTGCTGTTGAGTTTGTTGATGTGGTGAATTATATTTATCGATTTGCTTATGTTGAAACATCCCTGCATCCCTGGGATGAAACCGACTTGGTCAGGGTGAATTAAAGACTTGATATGGGTTTGTATTCGGTTTGCTAGGACTTTGTTTTGGATTTTTGCTTCCAAGTTTATAAGGGATATGGGTCTGTAGTTTTTTTTCTTTGTTACATCCTTGTGTGGTTTGGAAATTAGGGCGATGGTAGCGTCAAAGAAGGAATTTTGGAGCCTACCCTCTTTTTCTATGTCCCTGACAAGATTCAAAAAGAGAGGTTTCAGTTCTATGATGAAGGTTTGGTAGAATTCAGCTGAGAAACCATCTGAACCTGGGCTTTTCCATTTCGGGAGGTTCTTGATTAGCGATTCCATCTTTGTGATTGTTATCAAATTATTTATGGTCTTTATCTGCTCTGGTCTGAGCTTTGGATGTTGGTAGGTGTCCAGGAATTTATCCATTTCTTCCAGGTTCTATAATTTTGTAGAGGAGATGTTTTGGAAGTATGACCTGATGATACATCCAATCTCTTCAGGATCTGTTGTGATCTCACCCTTTTCATTTTTTGTTTTGTTAATTTGGGCCTTCTCAATTTATCATTTGATTAAGTTGGCCAGGGGTTTGTCGATCTTATTGACTTTTTCAAAGAACCAACTCTGTGATTTTTCTATTTTTTCAATCATTTTCTTTGTTTCAAGTCATTAATCTCCGCTCTGATCTTAATTATATCCTTGTGTCTCGACTTCAAAGGGTTGGATTTTTTCATCTGTTCTAATGACCTTAGGTGAGAGGATAGTTGGTTAATTTGAGACTTCTCTGTCTTTGTTATGAAGGCATTTAGAGCAATGAATTTCCCCCTTAGAACTGCATTCATTGTGTCCCACAATTTCTGAAAGGATGTGTCCTCATTATCATTTGTTTCTAGGAAGTTCTGGATTTCCTGACTGATTTCTTGTTTGACCCATTCATTGTTCAGGAGCGAGTTGTTCAGTCGCCAATACCTATTGAAAATTTTGTATCCTCTCCCATTGTTAATTTCTAGCTTTAATGTGTTGTGGTCTGATATGATGCAGGGGATTACATTGATTTTTCATTTGCTGAGGGATGATTTATGACCTAGAATATGGTCAATTTTGGAAAAAGTTCCATGCGCCGCTGAGAAGAATGTGTAATCTGTGTCCTTGGGTTGAAATGTTCTGTAGATGTCTGTTATCCCTAGTTTGTCAATGGTGCCATTTAGCAGCTTGATTTTTTCTGCTTGTCTGTTGTTGGTATGATCTTTCTTGGGATGACAGTGGAATGTTAAAGTCTCCTACTATGATGGTGTTGGCATCTATATCTGCTTTGCTTTTGAGTATTTTATGCCTAATGAACTGAGGGGCCCTTGTATTTGGTGCATACATATTTAGTATAGTGATGTCTTCTTGCTGTATTGTTCCCTTGATGAGTAGGAAGTGGCCATCATCATCCATTTTTATTGCTGTTGGCTTAAAGTCTATTTTGTCAGATATTAGAGTAGACACACCTTCTTTTTTATTCTTCCCACATGCCTGGAAAATTGTTTTCCACCCTTTTACTCTCAGTTGGTTACTGTCTTTAGCGATGAGGTGTGTTTCTTGAAGGCAACAGATAGAAGGGTCCATCATCCTGATCCAACCTGCTATGCTGTGTCTTTTTAAAGGAGAGTTGAGTCCATTTACATTCAAAGTTATAACTGTGAGGTTTGCCATGTTGTAGAGAATAAGGAGGTTGGTATCTGAGCTGTTGCTGCTATCTCTTTTGTGTTACCTTGTTTGTTCTTTGTCTCTTTCCTGGGGTCGGTTATTTGTTTTGTCTGCAAGTGATATCTCATGAAGCATCTTTTGAAGGTTTGGCTTTGTGCTCAAGTAATTGTAAAGCTGATGAGTCTCATGGAATACTTTAATTCCTCCATGAATTATGATGGATAACTTTGCTGGGTATAGTAGTCTAGGTTGGAATCCATTCTTATTTAGGCCTAGAATTGCTTTGTTGCAATCTCTCCTGGGTTTTAAAGTTTCTCTGGAGAAGTCTGATGTGATTCTGATGGGTTTTCCTTTATACGTGAGTTTCCTTTCTCGCATTGTTCTAAGGACTCTCTCTTTATCCTCAATGTTTGGAATTGTAACTAAGATATGTCTTGGGGTGTTCCTCCTATGATCCAATTTGGGGTCCTCTGTATCTCTTTTGGTTGTACAGGACTATATCTTGCCATGTATGGAAAGTTTTCTTGAATATTTCTGTTGAAAATATTTTCTATGCCCCTCGTTTGGTTTTCTTCTCCTTCTGGGATCCCCATGATCCTGAGATTAGGTCTTTTTATGGTATCCCAGATTTCCCTTGAGTCTTGTTCACTTGCTATTTTGAATTTTGTCCAGGTTCTGATTTCTCTTGAATTCTCCTCTGTTCTGTCTTCCATGTGTGAGGTTCTGTTTTCCCAGTGATTGTTCCTTTTGATAAGAGATTCTAGGAATGTTCTTATTATTTCAGTGTGGTTTTTGTTTTCTGCAACTTCTTTCTGGGTTGGTTCTATCATCCTGTTTAGATGTGATTTCATTTCAAGGTTTGATTTCATTACTTCTTCCTGACAGTCATTTTTATATTTGCAGATGTCTTCAGTTAATTTGGAAACCTGGTTTTAGATACCTTCAGTTTGCAGGTTTGTCTTCTGTTCTGATATGTCTTTTCTGAAGTCCATTAGGTTCTCCTCAATTATATTAAGCCTGGTGGCAAAGCTAATGAGCTGACTTTGCACCCATTCAATATGTTGGTCCATCTTTTCTTACATGACTAACATTAAGTTCTCCTTAGTATCTGTGCCAGTATGATTGGGGTTTAGTGTCGTGTCATCCTGGTCCTGCTTCTGCTCTCTCTCTTTAGTGTTGTTGTTCTTGTCATTTGGTGCAGTTTCCTCAGCTGGTGTAATATACTTGCGTTGAGGTCTGCCCATTTCGATTCCACTTGAGGTGGTTGGCGGAATGCCTTTGAGATATCTGCAGGGGTCGTTGGGCTTGGGGGGTGGCAGAATGCAGTGGGCCGTGGAGAGGGTTCAGTTGTCGGGGCTTTGGGGGTTGGTGGTTGTGGGGAGGGGTTGTGTACCCCCGGATGTCATGGGTACAGGGGGTGGGACCACCAGATTAGGCAGGCCAGGGGAACATGCCCACAGAGGTCTCCGGTCCCAGGGGATGGGGTCCGTGGGGGGAGGGGCGGGGTTTGAGGCTACTGAGATCCCTGGAAGTAGTGTTACTGGGATCTCTGGGCACAGATAGAGGGGCTGATGGGTTCCTCAGGCGCAGAAAAGCTGCAAGGCAGATGTGTTGGATGCTGGAATTCGGGGGAAGGGGCTACGTAAGATCTCCTGGACCAGTTTGGAAGGAAGCAGAGAAAGAATAGAAAAAAAGATAAAATTAAATAAAAATAAAAAATAAGGATCAGGTGAAAGAGAAAGAAAAGAATAAAAGTATTAAAAAATCCAAATAAACAAGAAAACGGAGTAGCGAGGGGGGGAGGGGGGAGGAAGACGCACTGGAGGCCAGAATGCGAGGGGAGGGCTATGAAGGAGCCCCTGGTTGAACCGGTGAAAGAGAAAGAGAAGAATAAAAAGGATTAAAAACCAAAATAATCAAGAAAGCCGAGTAGAGAGGGGGGAGGGCGGGGCAGACGTGCTGGAGGCCAAAGGGCGGGGGGAGCGGCTACGGAAGGAGCCCTCTGTCCTGGTGAAAGGGAAAGAGAAGAAAAAGAAAGGATTAAAAACCAAAATAAACAAGAAAGTGGAGTAGGGAGGGGGAGGGGCAGGTCAGACCACTGGAGGCCGGAGGGCAGGGTGAGGGGCTACGTACAGATTGCTAATGGAGAAAGAATATTAATATAAGAAGTAAAATTAAAAAAAAAATAAAAGTTGAAAAAGAAAGACACACAATTGCCCGGGAGGGTTGGGATAGACAGAGGGCGGGAGCGTGGGGGCCAAAACACAAGGAAAGCCGAATGAAAGTCTCAGGTGGCCGGCGGGCTGAAGCTGTTCTGGCACAGCCTGCCTGGACAACTCACTGCCTCCTGCGAGCGCTGGTCTACGCTGGTGGCTTCCAGTCATGTGGATCCTGTGTTCAGAGGTGTCTGGAATTCAGCGCGTGGCCGCAGCTTGTGTCCACGATCTGGATCCCTGATGAAAACCTTGGCCCTTATTTCCCGAGGTGTATGGTGTGTCTGCTAGTCAGCCATCTTCCCCAGAAATCCATAAATTAAAATCTTTACAAAAAGAGAAAATAAATCCTCTCCCTTTCTCTCTCTCCATATATAAATATTTAAATGAATACATATATATGTATATATATTACTCTCTTCATATAATAATTTGTTTTGGTTAAATTTTAAAAATAATTTCATTGCAGCCACTATATTTATAAGCTGGTATCTTCATTTTTATATTATTTTAGTAAGT